>BHDV01012345.1:42686-84055 GCA_005406045.1 Adoxophyes honmai
TTGAACCCCCAAAACCCCCCTCCCTGGCTACGCCGATGCCTAGTTATACCTACCTAGTTTGTATCTAAGTTAAAATGTTGACGCTTTGTTTTTACCTGGTTTTTTGACTTACAAAGATGTCAATCGGTAAAATGCAAAAAAGTCCTTTTATTGCCTTTTGCTATCCCAACCGTGGGTACATAGTTATTTCAATTTACTTGTATACCTCTACCCTCGTACAGTATCTTTGTAGTCGACAACTGACTGTTCAATACCTGAGTTTTTATCTTACTTTGCTATAGTAGTACTAATACCACATATTTTTTATATCCGACATAAATTAAAATATCTCTTTCCAACAAAACGTGAAAGAAAATCCACATTATTGCATTCAGTCCTACGTTACATGTTAACACAAGTAAACTAACCAAGTTTTTTTTCTTTCCAGGACTCAATGTCCGAGCTCCGCGAGCTCTGTTACCCCGGCACTGACGTGTTGCTCCTCTGCTTCTCTGTGGTCAGGCCAGAGACGTTCAAGTCTGTGGCCGAACGGTGGACGAAGGCCGTCGCGGCTGTCAACGCGCCGCTGCTCCTCATAGGCACCCAGAGCGACCTGGCGGTGGATCCTAGAGTTCTACAAAACTTAAGGGTAAGTGGATAGTGGACATAATACTAGTTTTAGGAAAGAGACACTCGGTGACATGTAAGTTAGAGTGAGACAATGCTCTACAAAACCGATGTTCGCCGTAGAGGCCGATGAGCAAACTTTACGGCTGGGCGCTTACTTAACAACAAGAACTTATGTTTAAAATTTTCATCCCAAATTTTAAGAATTTTAAGATCGATTGTGTACCTATAAAGATTTTTTTTACTTACATTATGCAATGTGTTAATTTCAACAAATACCTACGCCTTGAAGAACACCCATAAGTCATGGGTGGTAAAGGGTGGGGGCACATAAATCAAGGGGTTACGGAGTTGTTTTGTTTAGTCATTGTTATGACAAGTTTCAAAAAAGTTTTTTTTTTAATCAGTGGTTGATGATTGAATAAAATCAATATTTTCTTGTTTCAGACTCGAGGTGAGCATGTCGTGACAGAAGCTGAAGCAAAAGCTTTGGCTGCTAAAATAAACGCAACCTACATCGAAACTTCAGCCAAGACGCGGAAACATTTGAAAGACGCTTTCGACGCCGCCATATTGGCGGGGTTACCAGTAATACAAGCCAAGAAACCTTTTTGGAAAAAACTGTTGTGTATAAATTAAGAAAAAAACTGTTAATTGATTTAGTTTAATAATAAATTTGTATATGATGAATTGATGAAGCATGAGTGAAGTAATGAGTTGTGAGTTTGCATGTAGCATGAAGACTTAAAAATATTTTCTAATAGACCATTCCGTTACTGCGTTCTTATTTTCTTGAACGACCAACTGAATATCTAATTATTATCTCTTAAAACTGTGAATGCTATTTAAAAAATGTTATTTTAATCTGAAGTGATTCTAAATTATTATTAATAAAATGAACAAGTATTGTGATGAACAAAACATTAACACAAGTGCCTTATGTCAGTAAAGATATTCTATAGAATTGATCGAAACGTATCTCGACGAAATTAGAGCATAGAAATAAGAATAGACTGGTTAAAACCACAAAATGGGGTAAACTTGCATTGTAAGTGTGAGAGATTATGCCGAGTTGTGGTTTCCAGCCGTTTTACCGATAAAATGGTATTTTAACAACCTATTGTGGTCACACCAATGACAGCTAATTTAAATTTTATTCTATTCGCTTTGACTGCTCTTTCGGTATTATTAAAATGTACAGTAAGATGTATTTAAATTTGAAAAAGCCTATGTTGCTGTGCTATGTGTACATAGTCTCTTCCTGTATTAATGTTAATGTTGTTTTATACTCAACACGAACTGATAATTATATTTTTATTAGAACATTAAATTGTTGTTTCATTTCGTACTTACTAAAAGCCCCCATTTGAGAACTCGATCTTGGAGTGTTTCAATTTGAAATACATTCAAATACATTTTGAATTAATGTTTTGGAGTTGAATTCTTCTACTAAATCCGTACCTACTACGCTACGTACTGAATACATACTTGAATTTGTTTTTTTTATTTAATGGTACAAATCAAGCACTGTTCAGGCCCCGATCGACAATTCGACAGGTCTTAAGACCGCGGTTTTGCAGTGAACCACCGGCGAGCTTTACTGACGAGTCATAAAACCGCCGGTTTTACTCGCCTGTCGATCAGGGCCTTTCGTCACACATGCAAAAACAAACATAAATAAATAAGCTTACCAACAAAAAAAATATTTTCAATATAAGCTTTTTTTGCCGACTGTACTTTTTGCCAACTTCACTTCATTGTCATCTACCATCCACCCTATGATTATGTGCACCAGATTTCAAATAAATCAGACCAACCGTTGAAGAGTTCTCTCCATCAGAAACAGTCCCGGATGGGCCACCAGAAATCCACTACCGGTATAGTGTATTGTCATCCAAGTAGGTACGTAGGTAGTAGGTATTCTAGGTATGTCGCAGGCGGATTGTATAATCCGCCGTTTTACATTACCCCTAGCCATTTTGCAAAACAGCGCCGTTTTGTAAAGCGGCGTCTCAACGTTCAGCTGGATTGTTATTGCGAAACGTTCTTCAAAAAGGCGGCCCACGTTTAGCCGCATTATACTACTGCCAATATTGTAGGGTGACCATGAAATGTTGATAAAGAAAATATTTAAACCGAGGTGTTTTAGTTAGTAGTTACATACATACATACATACATACAGTCACGCCTCTTTCCCACAGGGGGTAGGCAGAGACCACTTTGTTCCACTTGCTACGATCCTGGCATACTTCTTTTGCTTGTCTAGGTCTTCCCCTCCCAACATACCCATTCACACTTCCCGTATAAATCTGTTTTGTCAATCTTCTTTCATCCATCCTCTCTAGTTAGTAGTTGACATATTAAAAAAGAAATCCGAGCTTTTATAAGAAAAATACTAATCTACTTGGCTTTGGAACCTAACCTGTCTGAGTCCTACGCTCACTCGGTTAAAGCGGTGGCTAATCTCTCGCCGTATTACATTATGCCTAGCCGTAATGAATAACGTTTAGCGCCGAATTCATTCCGGCAGTTTTTCATTCAGCCGCATTCAATCCGGCTAAACGTCGAGCCGCCGCATTACAAAACAGCGCTGTTTTGCAAATCGGCTAGGCGTAATGTAAAACGGCGGATTATACAATCCGCCTTCGACAGGTATACCAAGTTTCAGCTCAATCGGTCCATTGGAAGTGGTTCAAATCTTCCTTGCAAGATTTGTAAACATAAATACATAACATAGGTATGTACATAGATACAAAAGTGAAGTAAACGCTTGTAAAAAGCAAGACGGATAGACGGACACATTTATTAAAAAAAAATCCTAACAGTAAAACAGTAGAAAATTACGAAAAAAATTATGTCTAGCTTTTATAACCCTTAAAACTATAGACTTCTGGCTTGCATTTTTTTTTCAAAATAAGAATTTGGCTGTATGGTATTAAAGTTTTGCCTATTCCACAGTAAAAAAAATTAAAAAATCAACATGACGTTGACACTCCTTTGACATTGACAGTTGACACTTGTCATGTCAGTTGTCATTGTCATTGTCATAACAAAATTGCGCGCGATCGGGGTCATATTATTTAATTATTTGCTAAAATAAGTATTAAAATTAAACAAAATGACCGACGACGAGCACTACACCGATTTAGACATATCGGACGTAATCGAGGGTACGGAATACCCCGACACGGATCAGTTTATAGACACAGAAATCAACACGGAACAGGTTGAAAGTGAAGTATTAAATGAGTCTGAGCTGGTTAGTTCTGACGAGCATGTGGAAAAGAAGCCCCAAAATTCTAGAAGTGATGTTGTGAAGCCTACGAGGCTGCCCATAGCTAGGATAAAGAATATTATGAAGCAGGATCCAGACGTTAATGTTATTAGTGCAGACGCCGCTTTCTTGGTTACCAAGGCTACGGTGAGTGCAAAGCGAGTCATACTAGCACTGGTGTTAAGGCCCTTCTAAACGGGCATTATTTTTCTGCAATTTGTGGCCGGCAACTATAGCTAGCTTGCTCTTCATACACTAAAGCAAGATCCACATAGTTCCCCTGCCACAAACTGCAGTAAAATGCAGCCCGCTTAGAAGGGCCTTTCAATTACTCTGTTTTAACGGTAGGGCAGATATTGAGAATATGTCTAGTTGTTTTTGATGAATGTGGATGAAGCAAGACGTATGTCAGGATTGTAGCGAGTGGAACAAAGTAGTCTGCCTACTCCTGTGGGAAAGAGGAGTGACGATATGTATGTATGTGTGTTTTTGATAATTGACAAAAGAATTGCCTAACTCAATTATCGTCGCTGTTCCTGCAGAAATCGCTATGTGTTTTTAACTAACTTTTCAGGAGACACAAAAAACTGATTTCCTCATTAACCATGTATGGAAAGTTAGTAATTTTTTTTGTGATATTGCCTTGTGATTTTGTACATGAAATGATAATAGTTTTAAAAAGATATAGTGAAAACTGAATTTTATACGCATAGAAAAACAGAAATTTGTTACATAGCGATAAATATTTAAGCCCTCTCCTACTAAAATATCTCTATGTGCCGAAAAACACATGTCGAACGCGAACGACACGATCGAATTAATTCGCTATGTGTGCTCCGAAAGACACATATCGGACCAAATTTTCGCTTGATATGAATATGAAACGGTCCTGCTATGTGATTAGTGACACTTAGTTATTTTTAAGGACTTTTTAAGGGAACATTTTGACCTACAAACTTCACATGGTTATTTTTTCACATGCAGAAATAATAAAGATAGCTTCACGCCGTTTTTAGAGCATACGTATATGGACCTAAGGTTCAAAATGGCATAAAAAACCAAAAATCGAAAAAATGCACATAGCGATTTTTGTAGGAACAGCGACGTTATGTGCTGTTTAAAACCAAAATGTTTGTCTTTTACCTGATGGGATTAAACTAAATTAGTACTTTATACTTCTCGACATTAAACTTGGCCAGATATTTTATGGCCAGCTACACAATCTACCATTGACAGTTGCTAAGTGCAACTTGTTTACTTTCGCATCTTCTTCCTACGAGTACCACAAACCTCTAAATAACCATAGAAAGAAACAGCAAATTTTTATTCCTAAAAATTACTTTGGTCAGGAGTATACTTTCTGTATCTAGACCATCATTTCTTAACCTCGGGTCGCGACTCAAATATGGGCGCAGGATCCGCGGGACTTTTTGAAAAACAAAATGCAATCACTGCATTTCATTTGTTTTTAATGGTTGATTGGGACTCCTACTATTCTTGAATTTTGGGCGCCAGCCAAAAAGGTTAAGAAACGCTGATCTAGACTGTAGTTAATAGAATATAATCTGCGATAGGGTTATAGTACTTAATTATCATCACAAATTATTGTCTTTCTCAATCAATATGTATAGAGATTTCTATAGAAGTTGTTTTTATTACAGGAATTATTCCTAGAAACAATAGTTAAGGAGACATACAACACAGCTACGAAGACAAGAAAGGTCATCACCAAGAAAGACTTGGATTACGTCATCAATATGGTGGACTGCCTGTGCTTTCTGGAGGGAGCTATGGATTTCTAAAGTATAAACCACTTTTTCTGTTGTTATTCTGTCCTGTAACTTAGGATCATGCAAGTGTGTATAATTGCAAATTGTGTGTATAAATGCAAGGCAACAACCAGTGATATAAATAGTTGAAAATAGGAACCACCCAACAAAACTTTGATTGAAGATGTTTGTAATGAAGCAGTGAGAAAAAGAAATACTATACTATAGACCGATAGGTACTTAAAAGATGGTAAACAATCTTGACATGTCTTATTATTGAAATACACAGTCTAAAAATGAAAATCGTTACAATATACAATTCAATTATGAAAGTAAGTGATTTTTTCATACCTAAATTGTAAAATGTAAAGATTTTGATTTATAAAGTGTATATTTAAATAAAAAGACACGTCAAGATTGTTTACCATCTTTTAAGTACCTATCGGTCTCTAGTATAGTAATGCTTTATTTCAGGGTTGTCAAAATAGTCAACCATCTTATTCAGGTAGTATATTGTATATTAAGTAATAATTAGCACTAGTTATAGTGCTAAGTATATTAAAGCATCAGGATTTTAGATATAAGATAAGCCTAAGCAATTTATTTAAATGTTCAGTAATAAAAATCAAAACAAACGTTGATTGATATAATTTTATTATCCTTAAAAACAAGTTGTACTGTCACATTTCAATTAAAAAACAAATATCACATTATTAATTCCAAAATTAATTCTCAAAAGCCGAATACAAAAGCTGGTCCATTTTTGAAACTATGGTTAAAATTTACAGGCAAACTTCAACTAGAAGGAAATATATGGCCTTGTACATTGTAACTTATAGCTTCATATAATTTGGTTATGGTCTTTTTGTGAAAAGTCTAAACGATGATGTGTGGTACCCAGAGGAGAGACTGGAACGCCACTGCGCTGTGCGGAGCTACGGTAAACCCGGACTTGATCACTTTTTGTCTGCAAAAAAACACATTTTTTTATTATGGCCATGTTTTTCCATGGATGTCTTAAGAAGAGGCTATAAAAAATAGATAAAGGTATATTTTAGGGATAGGCTAGGCTATTTTAGGGATAGAAGTGACTCATGAAATGAAAGGTGTGATTGCATGTATGTAAGAATGTCTTAACACATTCACGACCAAGCCTAAAATCAAAACATCTGCGCGGAACCGAGTAGTCTATAGCTAGTACAAAATGAACCCAGCTACCGGGTTCTCGGTATCTCGCGAATGTATTGAAGAACCCGGGAGCCGGGTCCTTGGTTCTGAATGTGTTAAGAGTCAGTTTTACGTCAGCAAAAATGTAAGTTTTTTTTAATCAGTGACAAAGGTATTATTAAATGCAGTATGTATGTTATTGACAACTGAAGCAATTTTCTATTCATCTCGAGACTTTGCTGTCCGTCCTTCGCTAGGCAGTCTCGCAAACCGTGCCAGCCAGAAGGTAGAAATGTTCTCAGATTATATATTTCTATTGCCACTATAACAACAAGAAATACTAAAAATTAAATTAAATAATTATTTACAGGTCGGCTGTCCCAAATCAAAACCTAGCAAGGGACATATTTTGGCAAAATCCTTTTTTTCGATGAATCTGCCCCAAATTTTGCGCTGCGTCGAATGCAAAAACACCTGTATTCCTATCACAATTAGAAGCGAAGTTATGAGACCCATCGAACCTAGCAAGTGCACTTTATAGTTGCCAATACCAAATTCAAAAAACTAGTAAGTAACATTTCCAAGCTTAGAAACCTAGCAAATGTGGTATATACTAGGATTTTGAATTTGTAAACGGTACTTACTAGGTTTTTAAATTCCAAAATAGTCCCATACTAGGTTTTTGAATTGAAAAATGGCGAAGAATTGAACGCGGAATTCAAATATTTTAGTAATAAAACCTAGCAAATCAGTAGGAAATGAGTGAAGTTGGCGTTAACGGTCAAAACGCCCGCTCCCGCGCCCGCGCCTGTTGCGATTAGGGATCGGGAACGAGTTCAAACTTGAAGTTTGTTGTTGGTCGTAGCATGCGTTACTGCGTGGACGCATTCATCATGAACGAAAGTGATCAATTGAGTCGAATTTTGGCAGCTGCTCTTAAAAGGTAGGTAATTTTGTATTTTTTTAGCCTGTGAGTAGTACTGGGTGTTTCAGTTTTCATTTTTTTAAGTTATGATTGGGCTTGGATGAAGGTGCAAACACTTTTAAAACGCTTTTTAACATATTTTGTGCGATCTTTACTTTTATTATACCTATTAAAGATGTCGTAAACAACTTGAAATTTATTGTTCTATCATTGATGCATTTCTATCCCAATAAACAGCATAGTCAGCAACATAATGCCATAGCAATACTTATGCCAACGAGACATAGATACTTCGAATATAAAACAGACAATTTCAACTATGTGTACTTGTAACTTAGGTTTACTTGGTTTTATGTTGCTTGACTAACCAATCTGACTATGACTGTGTGTATTTTGTTTTTTGTCCTAGCACGACTGTAACAAACGACATCGCATCCAATAATAAGAAACTACAATTAACATCTACTTCAAGTTAAAATAACTGTTTTGCCCCGCATGCTACTAACTTTGGCGCTCAACCTTCTACTCTCTGCACTCAGCATGAATTTTCAGAAATACCGCGTATTTGGAGAGACAATAAGCAATCCAGCGATTTCAGTGATGATGATTCAGTTGCAGATCCAGATTATGTTCCTGACCTTGATAACGGAATGATTTATCGGTTTTTAGACACAAATGATTTTTGCGAAAATATTTTATATAGCAATGAAACTTCTATGGATTACTTTGACAATATAACGAACCATTTGTAGAGTTAGATTTCCTGTCCAAAACCTACAAAGTGACAGAGCTTCCCAATGAAGTATCAAAATCTCGAGGCATTCCAGCATGAAAATAAGAAAATATAATTTCAAAACTTTTGCCTCTCATACCAGAAACAAGATGTGATTTGTGGCCTCAACTACCGATCAATCAATTGATCTCCAGACCGGGGGCGAGTTAATTCCTGATTATGCTTAATTGTTGATTAATAATTAAACTCCTTTTTTCTATATTTATTCATTGTTTCATTATGATCCTAGTAATTAATGTTTATCACTGAATTAAAAATTATTCAGGATTGGTTGAGTCAATCTTGAGTCTTTTCGAGGTTTTTAGAATTCCCAGATAAGGATAAGCACCTACCTGCCTAATATTAGATTGCAACATTATAAATTTTCTATAAAAACGAATAAAAGTCCTGATCAATTTCCCTAATTCTGGTTTTGCTAGCTTATTATGTCAAGAATCTAGGTTCAAACCACAAAAAGAATCAATTCAAAATCATAGTGAGACGACTTGCTAGATTTTTGTATTGGTATTAAAGTAACATTTCTCTCCAATTTTTGTAATTTTTCGTTAGTAAGGCACATAAAAAGGTTTTAAATAAATATAAACAGACTTTGACTATTTCATCTTGTAAAGCAAGTTATACTTCTTTAAATCCAAAACAAGTCTCGGATGAAAAACACTTCTATGTGCGAATTTTTTTATCGAAATGGTTTTTTGCCTCTCCTGTAAAATTTCTCTAATGAGACTTACTAGGTTTTGATTTGGGACAGCCGAGGTGGCTCCCATACAAAAATCGTGTTTTTTTGTGTTTTTGGGTCGATATAAATAATGGTAACTGCAAACTGCTAAAAGTGCTAATTTTATTTTACGCATACATGTACATGTACGCAGCACACGGCTTTTTTGTTTCGGCGCGTGCAAGGCGGCGCAATGCAAAGGTGACCGTTTCCAAGCTAAACTATAAATGCAGTTCTGAGTGAAAAAGCCACAAACTCCCATATCCTTACCCCTTCTGCAGCGCACTGTCCACTCCAGATGCCTTGACCTCTAGTACCGTGGGCAGCAGCCGGATGGAGGACAGGTCAACGTCCTGGACCTTATCGGACAGGTTGATCACACCCACCACAGCTCGGGAGCCGGGTATCAGTCTGAAACGAGTGTAACATTTTTAATGTAACCACAGAATAAAATAGTCTAGAAGAGTCCACGAAATGTGAAAAGTTTTGGTTTGGTCTATGTTGCGTCTTGTGTGGTCTGCCTACCCCATTTGGGAATAAAGGTGTGATGTATGTAGGTTTGTATGTGCCACAGATTAAGGTAATAATACTACGTAAGGTCCACTCCCGAACGAACGAATGCTCAGGCGTAGAAATATTGCCCTCTCTTTCTACCGTTACCTGCCGTAGACCTTTCACAAGGTCTCGCCGGCGAAGCATACTTGGTACCCTGGTAACCGTTTCTATACAATTTTGTTAATAAAAATAATCAAGACTCGATATTTTCCACTATTATACCTTTGTCATGAATGTTTTAACCTGAAATTCTATTTACCCTTTCGTGAGCTCTGCCTACCCCATTTGCGAATACAGGCGTGATGTATGTATGTATGTTTTTACCTGGCAACAGCGAGCACACTCTCGCTGAGCGCGCGGGTCTCCAGGTCCCCAGTGCGGACTGCTGTCGTCTTCTTCAGCGCCACCACATCTTTGTAGAACTGCAAGAAGTTGGCATGATGAGATTAAGTCTCGCGACACGGTGATAGAAGAAAACAAATACTTAATTTGAATTTATACCTTATTTGTTTAGGTAGTTAAAACAATATAAACAATCTTGACGTGTCTTTTTATTTAAACGTATACTTTATAAATCGAAATCTTTACATTTTACAATTTAGGTATGAAAAAATCTTTTATTTTCATAATTGAATTGTATAGTGTAACGATTTTCATTTTTAGACTGTGTATTTCAACAAAAAGACATGTCAAGATTGTTTACATTATTTTAAGTACCTAAACAGGTAAGGTATAGAAGACGCGGTGCTGATACGCGATTGTTTGTGGCATTCACGTTTGTCCTCATTTAAGACTTTTGTACGTCGTACAAATGGTGTATTGAAATAATTTTCTAAATGATTATGTAATACTATGAAATAATATCCCAGCCTAAATACGTCTCACTTTTGGGCACATGGCTCCTCTCAGTATGAGAGGAGTATGAAATAGCAAATTATTATATGGCTTTAAGATACTCGTGATTCTACATGAAATTCTCTTTTACAGGGTAATTCACTTCGCCTTTTACTATCCAACAACAGTCACATAAATATTAAAGTTCCAAATCCTATCACACTGGCGCCCTGGCGCGATGTTTAAACTTACATGATAATGGCTCCTCTGGTTCGCCATCTCAACCGCTAAGTTCACAGTCTTGTAGTTGCTAGCGACCGGCAGCCATGTTTTCCCGTCCGTGTCGGAGAAGCCCGCGTTCTTGCTGGCGTCCCAGTGGTAGGGCGTCCGGTTGGGGTCCCGGGAGCTCTTGTAGTAGTTGACGGGGTCGTCAGTGTTGCAAGCCTGAGGGTCCACGGTTTCCTCCCAGGATACGTAGCCATCTGTCATGCCGATTTCTTCGCCCTGGAGATACGGTACAATTAAAAAAAGGTTTTTTTTACTTCGTCAAGCGTCGTTTCTGTGCACATCTCTCCATTTCTTCCGTGGATGTCTTAAGAAGAAATATGCCGGTAGAGGGAATTGAAAAATAGGTATTTGCTAAATCTATTGCTGTCGCGCCGTGACCTGCCCAGACGACGTCGAGTGCGATAAGAACAACTACAGCTCGGACCGAAAATACCTATGAAAATTATTCAAAAACAACGGTTCGTAGTCCCTTGATTTCTTCTCCAAAACTTAACCGATTAAGTATGTTTTTTCATTAAATGTTTAAAAAATGTCATAACTGTGTTTCTATGTTCTTATATTTTGATATAATTGTGTTAAAATTGGTTTCTAGAGGTTTGAACACAACGGAATATCATTAGATTGTTGATGTAAAAAATCATTGTTCTACGGGTAATATCCAGCGAGGAATCAGGGGACTACGTTTCCATACAAAATATGACCGCTCCATTTCCTCTTAAGAGGCGACTAAGGTATAGGTTTAGATATGCTTTAGACAGGCTAGCATCCTGTCATTATACCTTTTTCGTCTATTTTTGAACCTAAAATTATACTAACCGTGGCTACAAAATGTGAAATAGTCATAGGTTTGATTGTAACGTTTAGTATGTTCTGCCTACCTCTTTTGGGAATACAGGCGTGATGTATGTACATGCATGTATGTTACCTGGTAGGTGAGAGTGACCCCGGGTAGCAGAAGCGCGAGGAGGTTCATCGCGTCAATGCGGTCAGTGCCCTGCCGGTTGGCCACGCGGCTCTGGTCGTGGTTGCCGTTCTGAAAGAAAGAAACAAACAATGAAAGTAAGAAGGAAAGACTAAGAAAGAAACACATTTACACAATTTGAAAGAAATTGAGGGAAAGACTCCCATAGAGAGATCTCTCTCCAGGCAGATGTTATGCCTGGGGACCGAAGTCCACAGAGAGGAAGTTGGAAGTTGTATTTATGCAACCGTTCATCGAAACTTCGTTAGCGCGATGTAGAACCGTTTAGTTCAGCTGTTCGACGTATGTGGCGCTGGGGCGCTACAAAATAAAACATTGACGAGTGGTGTCGGTTTTAGAATAACACTTTTTTTTTATTTAGGTATTATGTGGATGTCGTAAGAGGCGACCAAGGAAATAGGTTTAGGTATGTTTTGGGCGACAGGCTAGCAACTTGTCACTGTTACTCTTCTAGGAAATAGGTTAATTTTAGGCGACAGGCCGGCGACCTGTCAACCTGTCACTATTACACCTATTCCACTTCAATTCAAACCTAAAACTATGCTAAAAGCGTGAAGATCATGGTTTTATCTGTAATTTTTCGTGTGCTCTGTCTCATTATCATTAGGGAACACAGGCATGATGTAGGTAGGTACCTATGTATAGTTTTGTATTGCCATAGCTATAGTGTAGCTTCGTATAGCATAGGTTTGCGATACACAGGGCGCATTGACTTGAAAAGCAATTAAACATCTCACAAGCTCAATTAAGAACATTTTCTTGAAATATTTTACAGGGGTTTTGTGATTGTATGTACAGTCAAGAAAATTAATAGCTGTGCTACTTTGAACCTTTTCTTAATGAGTTTCATATAGCTTTAATTTGTAGACAGAATGGTATGTCACAGTGACATTTCTTGTGAAAAGGTACAAAGTGGCACAGATATCAAATTCTTTGACTGTATGTATGTATGTAAAGGAAAAATACTAACCACCCAGTTAGCGACCTGTCCCACAGGCATGTAAGTCATCCATTTATCGATGACGCTCTTGATGTCCTGAGCGGTGGAAGTGTTGGTGATGTCTTGGAGGAAGCTGAAGTTGAACGGGATGGAACCGTTGCGGGTGCCGTCGCCGTAGTAACGCAGCATGAGGTTGAAGGCTGAGGATACGAAGGTTTTAAAGCCGGAGTATAATCTTAAGGCTTGGGCTTTGAGAGCTAGAGAACAGGCATTCCATTGTTCAGCATACATATCGACTGTTATAGTTAAAGCCAACATAAAAAGAGAGAAAAATGCATGCAAAATATGCTCAAAAAAGCCACAAGTATGTATAAAAAATGACAAAACAAGTAAAATAGTACTAGATTTTTTTTTCAATATGTAATTGAGTACCATGTGATATTTTATGATCTATTTCCGACTTTTAACAAATTTACCATCATACGTCCCACTGCAGGGCACAGGCCTCCTCCCAGTATAAGAGGGCTTGGGCTATAGTTCCCACGCGGGCCCAGTGTGGATTGGGAACTTCACACACAACAATGAATTACTTCGTCGCTGTGTGTAGGTTTCCTCACGACGTATTAACAAATTATGTTACATTGATAATCTGGCATTGATCCTGGTGGTTGGTGAAGATTTTATTTTATACATACATACATACATACATGGTTACCCGTGTGGTGCCGGGTTAGAATAGCACCTCCCCCTTTCTTCCCGTGGGTGTCGTAAGAGTCGACTCTGGGAAAGGGTTAGTGTATTGTGGGCGATGGGCTAGCAACCTGTCACTGCAATATCACGTTTGACCATCTGGTTACCCTGAAATTGCTAAACGTGGCACTGGATTTTCGAATTCACGTGCTCTGCCTACCCCTCTAGGGAATACAGGCGTGAGTATATGTTGTGTTGTTGTTGTATGTACATACATACATACATACAGTCACGCCTCTTTCCCACAGGGGTAGGCAGAGACCACTTTGTTCCACTTGCTACGATTTTATGTCTCAACCAATAATTGAAAATATATTCCTGACCAGACAATTAACTACATTTACCGGTTAAACTAGGCCGTTTCCAAATCAAAAACGTACTCATATACAACCTAAACTAAAGGTGTCAACATTAAAAAAAAATTACTTGACACGTTTCGAGTCTATGCGCGACCCATCATCAGGAGCATGAGCATCTTCAGTCGGGGTTAAACTTACCAGAGTAAGCTTCGGTCATCATGATCTTGTACTCTCCGTCCCTTGCCGTGTACTCGTCGAAGAGGTCTCGCCAGTCGTACACCACATCGTAGGTGTCTTCCAGGTCTTTGGTGTAGATGTGGCTTAGATAGTTGTAGTCATCAGGACTGTAGGAGCTAGCATCACCTGAGGGGTTAACATTTCTAAATTATATGGCTGAAACAGTAACTATAAAAAACCTGTACCTAGTGTTTGTGCGTGGTGTCGGAATAAAACACCTCTCCATTTTTTCCGTGGATGTCGTAAAGGGCGACTGAGGAGGTTTAGGCATGCGACAGGCTATCAACCTAGTTATTATAACTCTTCCATTTGTTTCAAATAATAATGCTTGAAGTGGATGCGAAGCGTGAAATACTTAGTCATAATAATGGCTTTGTCTGTCACAATTGTTATGCTCTGCCTATCCCATTTGGAAACACAGGCGTGTTTGTATGTACAAAACAAGGTACAGAATTAAATCTCATACAAAGTGCGCTCGAGAAACATATCGCACGATATGTAACGTATCTCGGAACACTTGGAACGCGTGAGACGCGCGTCTGTGAACGATTCTGCAACTTTTTCGAGTTTGCTTGCTTCTTTGAGAATTATTAACCGACTTCAAAAAAAGGACGAGGTTCTCAATTCGACCTAATTTGTTTTTTTTTCTTTTTTGTGTGTATGTTACCTACTCGATATCTCGGAGACCCGTGGACCGATTTTCAATTATTTTTTTTAATTGAAAGGATATAACTCGAAATTGGTGCCATTGGCACGAAACCAAGATCTGATAGTGGGATCTTGGGGAAATCGAGGGAACTCTTCAAATTTTATTTGGAGATGTACGGCATTTTCGGTAATTTGTTGATGAAGTCAAGATTTTACATACAGTAAACAGAATACTTTTAAAATATTGCTAATTTGAAGTCGGTTTTTTTGTTTAAAATTATCATTGAACATAACGTATATATTAAATTAAATGCGATTGTTAAGGTAAAGTAGCAAATGCCATGCAACCAACTTACTGGCAAGTGGCTCATCAGGGTACTGTCCTCCGTACTGCGAGGCGTCCACCTCGAACATGAAGTTAATGGCGTCCACACGGAACCCAGACACGCCCTTGTCCAACCAGAAACGGAGCACGTCCTGTAAAAGGGTCACTTTTAGTACCTTTTGTATGTGCACGATTTGTGTAGGTATGTTGTGTGTACAGACACCAGCAAGCTAGATTACACGATTAAATATAAAAAAGTTACTGTCACAAAGTCGACTTTGTACTTAATTGTGATTGAACACTAAAAGTGTTTTTATATAAAAAAATATTGTTACGAAATCAACAATACCTATCAACATCGAGCGAGCGAGACAAGACGCGACCTGCACACATTTGCATTCGCTAATTTGATGCTAATGCGAATGTCAATGGGAATTTGGGAATGTAAAAATGAAGCGAATATTCGCATAATACAAATGACATTAGACTACATGGTATCTACATTAGTATACCTTCATCTCCTGCTGCACTTTGGGCTCCCGGTAGTTGAGATCCGGCTGGCCGATGACAAACTGATGCAGGTAGAACTGCTTCCGGTCTTCATTGTACTCCCACGCGCTCTTACGGAAGACGCTCACCTGTGTCAGACGATTTGAGGTTAGGATTAGGTCACTACTGGTCAGTTAACTAAAGCTGGCACGTAAAACAGACGTACGCTTGTGTAGCATCTGTGAATTAGCACACGGCGTGACTTTGCACTGCATACGTATCAAGAAAAGTCTGCCCGATTTGATCAAAATTATTAATTTTAAACATACTGTTTAGCGAAATTGCACAAGTGTGAGTACTGTGAACGTGCCAGGTTTAGTTAACTGACCTATACAGGTTAAAATGTCAAAAATCCTGCAATAACAAAAATGCTGGGCACAGGCCTCTTAGTAGTATGTGCTCCATCGCTGTGCAGTTTAAAATAACCCTCTCCATTATTCCGTGGATGTCGTAAGAGGGGATTAAGAAAATAGGCGGTATATTTTAAGGCGACGGGGTAGCAACCTGTGAACCTGTCACTATTACTTGCCAACTCAAAACTAAACAAAAGCCCCATGAAACGTGAAATAGTTATGGTTTGTCCATTAGCGTTTCGTGCGCTCTGCCTACCCCATTTGGGAATAAAGGCGTGATGTATGTATGTATGTATGTATGATACCAACCCAGTTGTTAGGCGGCAGCGGTTGTTCCGGGTTATCGTAGTTGGGTTGTCCATCGGCCCAGATGTAGTAGTCGTCGTACCCATCTTCCCGAAGGCAGGACTTCTGGAACCACTCGCTTTCGTTGCCGGTGTGGTTTGGTACGTAGTCTAACACTATTTTCAGACCTGAGAAAAAGTGGGTCTTAGATCTAATTCACTAGAGATGTAATTCTTCGATTAAACGCATAAGTCATTGAAACAATTTGCAAAATTTGTCGCTACATAGGTTTCGTAAGCTCGGGTTACTTTGGCCATCCATAAAAAAACATTTTATTAAATTAATAAGCCATTTAGTTCACTGTTCTATACCTTATCGGTTTAGGTAGTTAAAACAATATAAACAATCTTGACATGTCTTTTTGTTGAAATACACAGTCTAAAAATGAAAATCGTTACACTATACAATTCAATTATGAAAGTAAATGATTTTTTCATACCTAAATTGTAAAATGTAAAGTTTTCGATTTATAAAGTGTACATTTAAATAAAAAGACGCGTCAAGATTGTTTACATTGTTTTAACTACCTAAACCGATAAGGTATAGATCTAATTCACTAGAGATGTAATTCTTCGAATAAACGCAAAAGGCATTGAAACAATTTGCAAAATTTGTCGCTACATAGGTTTCGTAAGCTCGGGTTACTTTGGCCATCCATTAAAAACATTTTTATTCAATTAATAAGCCATTTAGTTCACTGTTCTAGTGTTCGCAGTATTTTAAGGGTTCCGTACACAAACGGTGAAAACGGGACCCTGCAAATTAGACTTCGTTGGCCGTCCTTCCGTCCGTCCATCGCCAGGCTCTATCTCAGGAATTTAATTTACACAGATTATGTAGGTATTTCTATTGGCGCTATAACAACAACTACTAAAAATAAAATAATTATTTTGATGGGCTCTCATTCTCATAGTATTTGGGCACCTACGCAACCCTAAAAATCGGTATGATGGTCGTCCTGCCAAATTATCCAAAATGATTGGTCGCCATCAAAGCAAAGACACATTTAAAACATGTTTATTTTTCTTGTTGTGTGTAAGATTGCGACGATTCGCAGCGCGGCCAGAACCGGAAAGTGGCATTTAACCATCATTTTACTAAAAGACAACTAGATGACGTCAGACGAGGTATTTAACCCGAGCGATTGCTTTGATAAGAAGTCCGAGGTCTTGGCGAGTCTTTATTATAAAATTGCATGACGTCCATAAAAATATAATATTTAATTAAAAAACGAATGGACAGGGCTGTGCATCTTTTGTGTGGTAAATCAAGTAGTGTTAGACTAGCTCTAGTACGAAAACACAATACCCGTCGGGGCAGTGAATAAGGCAATTTCATAAAGAATCACGAGTATTTTACATGCCTATTTGTGTACAATCGTAAACATATTGATTTAATTTTAATAAAATTCAAAGAACGCATTTGTACGCCGCGCCGTATAAAGAACGAACTCAAATGGCGGCAAAGCAAACGCGAATGCCACAAACAATCGCGCATCGGCGCCTTCTATTTTCAAACTATTTGTTTACGCGTTTTCTATTTTCAAATTATTAATTTTCTTATTTTTCCTATTCTTATTAACTGTTCTTTAAAGTGGACTGATCTTATAAAGTGAACATTTCATCCGCTGTGGGAAAGGTATTAATAAGTTAATCATAAGTGAATTAGTCCGAAACATGTCGAGCTAAACTCGATTTAATGAACGTGAGTTATCCGTTAAATTTTCAACATACATAGGTTTTCTAATGTAGTTTGCGATACCAATGTAGATAAAAGTGCATTATTTTACAAAATGGAAGCAGCTAGTCTCCTTGAAAAAAAAAAAACTCGAGAAACTATTTTTTTTAACTTACCTAGCTTCTTAGCCTCAACCATCAGGTTGTCAAAGTCCTCCATAGTCCCGAACTCCGGGGCGATGGCGCGGTAGTCCGTTATGTCGTACCCGAAGTCGTACATAGGCGACTTGTAGATGGGCGATATCCATACCGCGTCCACGCCGGTCTCTTTTAGATACCCCAGCTTCGATGTTATGCCTAAAAGGGTGACAAATTGAACAGCTAGATCTAATTTTAACGTAAAGCTACAATTACATTGACTCGCCGCATGCTATGTTTGTTGACTGCACTGTAAAGGACATGGTAGTCGGCAGCATTCACGAGCCTTTACTATATCAGACCGCAAATATTAATCAACTAAATAGTTTAATTAACAATAAATGATGTTATCAATTTCAGTAAGCAATTTAAGTAAAGATAAGAGTTATCTTTGCTTATAAATACTCAACCGATCTAGATGAAATTTGGTTTGAATCCAGAGTAGAATCGACACCGATAAATAAAAACAATGTTTTTTTTCCATTTCGTTACTTTTTATCATACACTTAGTAAGGCGGGCACGGAATGAAATCAAAAAAATTGTACGATAAATTTCAGTCATTTTTTTCATTAATATCGAAAGAGCCCATTATGACCAATTTTTGAAAAACACACCTCTTTATAAAATACCCATACACGTTTTCTTTTCCAATCACATAGTACAAATAGCTGAACATAACAAACAAACAATAAACCAATAAAAAAATAAACAAATAAAACTCACCATTCAGATCCCCGATGCCATCTCCGTTGCTGTCCTTAAACGAGCGAGGGTATATCTGGTACACCAGGGCTGTTCGCCACCAGTCCAAGTCTGATGCTACGGCCACAGAGGCCAACGCCAAAAGCAGTATAAGACGCATGTCACTTTGGCGCGAAACCGCGGACTGAGTGGAACCACAACGAGCCAGCGTTAAATAGCTGTTTACGTGATAACCCGTGCACTTGAATGGTATGTATAAATAAGTTAATCGAAGAATGTTTTGTTTTTATTTATTGTAGCTGTAGAATTCTCTATGTAACGTTTTTTATACCTTGGAAATAGCAATCCCATACGAGAACATGAAGGATATAAAATTTTACTGATGTAGGAGTGTTTTTGGTCATTACTTTTTAAACAATGGCGCCTGTATTCCCATAGGGATAGGCAGAGCACACGAAATGCTACATAGACAAGGCCCATTTCACGTTTTGTGACCGCTTTCAGTAGGTATCTACTGTTTTAGGATTAATAAGCAAATGAGAGGTATAACAAGGTATAATAGTGACAGATTGCCAGCCTGATGACGCCTAAAGCATTAGTAGTCTCTTATGGCATCCACAGAAGAAATGGAGAGGTGACATTCTAAACCTGACACAACACGGGCAAAAAAAGGTTGTCCTTTTTTATTTTTTTCAATTTGGAAAAAAAGTCAAACTACCGCGCTCTCGGTACTAATAGAAACTAATGTCCCCCAATCCTTACTAATATTATAAGTCAGAAAGTGAGTTTGTTTGTTTGTTCCGCTTTCACGCCGTAACTACAGAACCGATTGCTTTGAAATTTTGCAGACGTAAAGATAAAAGTCCGGATTAAATAATAGGCAACTTTTTATCCCGGAAAAAATGATTTTCCCGACGGAAAACAAAAATATAGTTTGCTTGATAGATCGATATCGATCGATGACCGATCGATAGATGATAGATCGATGGCGCTGTGTGTCGTTTGAAACGAGAAGTTTTCTTATAGTTGTGCTTTATACCGCAATATAACCGAGTTCCACGCGGGCGAAGCCGCGGGCAGAAGCTAGTGTTTCATATAAATGATAATACCGTTCGATGACTCTCATGCTAAGTCTATGAAAGAAGTAACGGATATGAATGTTTTGGGACTATTTTTGTAACTATCAGTATAGATTGCGCTCTTGATCATTTTCACCATACAAAAACTATTTAAAATTAATTCTATAACCTGAGAAACTAATACTGCAGGAAAGTGTTAATTATTATGAATAAACACTCCAAAGGCAGATAAGAAGTCCTCGAAATATAATTACTTAGTACTTTCGTGATTCTCACTCATACTTCTCATTAAGTGCCACTGAGCAACGTTATTTTTAACCGACTTCAAAAAAAGGAGGAGGTTCTCAATTCGTCGGGATATTTTTTTTTTATCATTACCTATTATTATTATTTTTTATGTGTGTTCGCTGATTACTCGAAGACGCCTGGACCGATTTGAAAAATTCTTTTTTTGTTTGAAAGGGTATAGTTTCCAGGTGGTCCCATTGCCAGCATATCTTGATCTGATGATGGGATATGAGGGAAATCGAGAGCAACCCTCAAATTTTATTGGCACAGGTAATGTTTTTAGTACATTTTTCAAAGCTACACCAGTATTTACGTCTGGCAGTAAAAAAAATATGACTGAGCTGATGATGGAAGGTCAACTCCTTAATGCTTAGGAGTTAAAGGATAATTCTTTCAATACTAAATGCACCTGCAGACTAGAAATTATATTTTCAGTAATTAGTGAAGCCTGCTGGTGATGGAAGGTCACCCTCATTATTAGACAATGCTTTCAGTATAGCCCAAATTTAAAGTCTTTTTTTTTGTTTAAAATTATAATTTTCTATATAGGTAATTCTAAAAACCTCGGCGTCCCGACCGCGTTACAGCGCCCGTGGTCACGAGTGGTCAAATAAAACACAAACTCAGAATTGCATGTTTAATTATATTCTTTGTTTTTAAGATTTCGGAGAAGACAGAACCCTTGCTATGGGGTCGAAAAACAACATTATGATTTCACATTAGGATACTGTGCAAAATAAAACCGCTGCGCTTAAATTTAAAGTCATACACAATATACATTTGTACACAAAATTAACACACACTCAAGTAATTGAGCATAAATTATTATCGTGTTTGTACTTTTGTAGACAAAAATCTTTATTAACAGAAAAACGTAAATGCTCCAAAAAATAAATTTGCCTCTAGTTATTTTTTGTTCATATACCTACTTCAGTTTACATTTTAAACGTCGCTTTGTATAGTTGCTAACTAACAAAAAAATGGTAACGATAGTTTCTTAAAAGTTAGCTCAAAGTAAATTAAAAATAACACACTTAAGATTCATTCGACTGATTTACCCATTTGTCAACAAAGACAATTATTTATGACAGTGACAGGTGTCAAAACCGGCGAATAAAACAACAACAAAACATCCTATTTATCGTAAGTGTGTTAATATGTATTTTACTATCACTTTAATATTTTTTTTATACAATTTGGGCCAACTCTTATGGCGGCCTTCAACACTGTCCGAGACCGGATGAGACCTGCGTTTCGTCCATTTCTTACCAATGAGGTCTCGCTAGGTCTCAGCGAGTGAGTACAACCACCATTAAGAAAAAAACTATCCCTAACATTTTTTCTTCATCCATTTAATTAGAAGTTTTTTCAACAACAACGTTTAAACTTATAAATAGAAGTGTCATTCTTTCAAATACTAAAGTTGATATTTCTATACACATGAAATAAAAAATACATAATTCAATACAACGTAAATTGAAACTGATTTATACGACAAATCATGTTTGAGGGCCATTTCAAGAAGGTACAATTAAAAGTTTTATTGTTAGATTCTACGAACAATATTTTAAAAAGTGTCTTCCGAGCTAATTTAACATAGTTTGCCAATAAAAACATTCTTATTGCGACAGAAGGCATACATGCATACCTATATCACCGCAGTTACGTTAAAAACATATTTTAACAACATCTTATAAAATACGGATAACTCACGTTATAAATCGAGTTTAGCTCGACATGTTTCGGACTAATTCGTAGCCCTTCATCTAGGAGCCGCGGCAGCTGCTGCTGCCAAACGCGAACTGCGCGCCTCGGCTCTCTTCGCGCGACTGCTCGTGCTCGACGAAGCTAACACTGGCTCACGACTACCCTCGTTATTATCGTCATTTATATTATTGTCAAAAATAGGGTAGCACACAACACTAACTACATCACGGTGGCGATACGTGGACGATATTTTTGCCATTGTGTCAAGAGATGTTTTGTCACAATTTACCAACTACCTTAACACGGTGCACGATAAGGTTAAGTTCACGGTGGAGATGGAAAGCGACGGGCATCTGCCGTTCCTGGATGTTTTGGTTATGCGTAGACCTTGTGGGAGGCTGGAAACCACAGTATATCGTAAGCCAACTCATACTGATCGTTACTTGAGGGCAGATTCACACCACCATCCTTGTCATTTATCTTCTTTGCCCAGAACGTTGATAAATCGTGCCTTAAAAATTTGTGATCCTCGGTTTGTTGATCGTGAACTGGGTCACGTGAAGCGTGTATTAGAAAGCAATGGGTACAACTGGAGGCAGTGTAACCGTGTTGTGAACGTGTCGGCTCGTCAGCGGCCAGAAGAGGTTGAGAGGTTGCCAGTGTACTTGCCTTATATAAAAGGGGTAACGGATAGAATCGGGCACTTGTTACGCCGTAGATATAGCATCAAGTCGATATTCCGCCCTCAAAAGCAGTTGAGACAGTGGATGCGTTCACCAAAGGATAAAGAGCCCCTGAGTGGTCCCGGGGTATACATGATTCCATGTTCTTGTGGCAAAAATTACATCGGAGAGACAGGACGCAATGTTTCCACGAGGTTATCGGAGCACATACGCAGTATGAAGAAACAAGATGATCGGGGGTCAGCCGTTGCCGAACACTCAATGAACTCTGATTCGACGCACTATATCCGTTTTGACAAGGTTTCCGTACTAGCAAGGGAGAAATTTTACATTCAACGAAAAGTACGTGAAGCTATAGAGATTAGTAGACGTCCAAATTTTAATCGAGATAGTGGTTGGTCGGTGCCTCCGAGTTGGAAGACGGTTTTGAATCTTCGTACTGCGTCAACAGCGAGTGTGGAGGTGCCTTTACAAAGTGATGTAGTTAGTGTTGTGTGCTACCCTATTTTTGACAATAATATAAATGACGATAATAACGAGGGTAGTCGTGAGCCAGTGTTAGCTTCGTCGAGCACAAGCAGTCGCGCGAAGAGAGCCGAGGCGCGCAGTTCGCGTTTGGCAGCAGCAGCTGCCGCGGCTCCTAGATGAAGGGCTACGAATTAGTCCGAAACATGTCGAGCTAAACTCGATTTATAACGTGAGTTATCCGTATTTTATAAGATGAGTGAGTCTCACGGTAGTTTAATGTTAAATATATTTTAACAATTTAACTAGCTCAAGAAAAAACTTACAAGAGAGATAAAAAGGTAAAACTAAAGTACCAGTCCAATATTTATCTTCCTGAAATGGGCCTTGAAATAATAAGAAAAATAGCACAATTCGTAAAATATATTCCGATTTTCCGAGTTGATTTCAATATTTTTAACTACCTACCTTTAATTCATTATTCACATTTATTTTAAGATTTGAATAATCCATACTTATTTAAACCATATACATACAATCAAGTAACATTTTATCGAAATCAACTCAGCATAGTTTCCACGAAATGTCGTATAAAAGAGCCATTAAGAATTGTACTTCAAAATCTGCCGATGCCACATCGTTCAATATACATTTAGTCATTCATGTCAATATTTACAAAATGTACAAGTCCTTATAGCAATGGATTTTCAGGATTTCACAACATGTGAATATTTAACATTGATTTTGATTTTCCTAGTCTTAATTATCTATAGTTTATTCATACTTGCCTTTAGTCCATTTGGAAAGGCAGATTGGCGGCCACTCGCGGTTTTCTCTTTTTCTGTGGTCGCTTGGTCGCATTTTCTGGTTGTTGTTGTTGCTGTTGTTGCATCTGATTTGAAAAACACTTTTTTTATTCTAGGGACTAAAGTAACTTTTTTTTGCTGAATGCTCTACGTAATATTATTCCTTGTATGGAAATAAATAGACTACATTCATGTTTTAAAATCGAGATTAGGTCGACATGTTTTGGATTAATTCGTGACCCTACATCGAATCGTATCGTTGTGAATTCAACTTATACAATGGATCGCTAGTGCTGTAACATGTTGTATTCTGTGCTAAGAATTATAGTTACAGTCTCCGGCATCTACCTTGGCAAGGTTTTATTTGTGTTTTTGAGTTCACGCACCGCTCTTTACGTGGTAAAGCGGGGCGCGAACTCTCTAACCTAAAACTTTCCAAAATTAGATGCTGGTTACTGTATCTAGTCATATCGCCTAAATGCTCTTTAGTTTCCAAAATCGTACGAATGTAAATAAAATTATGCATGCGACTGTGCATAATTATAATTAGGCATTAAAATACTAGTGATTCTTTATGAAAATTGCTTTTGCAGGCTCATTTTATCATCTTACACTCGTTTAACACCATTTATTCTGCAACAATCACATAAATAAGTACTAAATAGGTAGTATTTAAGTTATTAATGTGTACTCACGGCGTGCTGTTGGTAGGGCACGGCGGGCGCGAGCGCGGGCGGCGCGGCCGGCCCGGCGGCGCGCCGCGGCCCGGGGGGCACAGGGCGACTGCAACAAGACAAGTTAGACTTGCGACGGATGTTCGGTTACTATTCGGTATTCGGTTACTATTCGGTATTCGGTTACTATTCGGTATTCGGCTACTTTTATTATACATACATACATACATCACGCCTTCCCAATTGGACGTAGTTTAGGTAAAACGATCCAACCCACAAGTCACTCGTAATTGAAGTGACATAAGTCATACATTTTTGACGCCTATAGATCATTTTACTTAGAAGGGTTATGCAAGTTGGATCCTTTCTGCTAAACTACGTCCAATTATGGTAGGCAGAGCACACGAAACGCTATGCAGATAAAACCATATCAATTTCAGTTCACATGGCCGCTTCTAGAGTACTTTTTAGGTTTTGTGTTGGCAGGTATAATAGTGACAGGTTGCTAGCCTGTCGCCTAAAGTATACATTAACCTATGTCCTTAGTCGCCTCTTACTACATCCATGGAAGAAATAGAGGTGTTATCCTAAAGCCGACACCACACGGGTCTGGATATTTGGTTATTATTCGGTATTCGGCCTGTTCGGCTGCTTTTATTATGCGTACATACATCACGCCCTCCCAAATGGGGTAGGCAGAGCACACGAAACGCTACGTAGATAAAACCATGACTATTTCAGTTTACATGGCCGCTTCAAGCATATTTTTTAAATTTTGTGTCTTTTGAGTTGACTCTGGTATAGTAAAAATAACGATACGCAAGAATGGTAATGGTAAGGCTTTCATTTATTTTATAATCATTTATGTAGTCAGTGGTATGAAACATAAAACAATGAACTTGTTCCTCATCATCTTTTCAATCATATTTTCTGTATTATAAAAGCAAAATAAATAGTTTATAAGGTGTGTTTGCAAATGTATCGCATTGGGTATAATCCTGTCATGATATTTTTGTATGGAAAATAAATTAAAAAAAAAAACAAGATTTTTTCTATGCATTTGAATTATTTCCGGAAAAATGCAGTTTTCTCAAGATAATTATAAGAAGATTCTTCCCAGACAAACAGTTAGTAGGAAAAAAATACTTTAATACCGCATAAGAAAGTAGGTAAACTACAGCATACCTAATTTACAATGCTTCCTTCAAAACGTGATATTCAAGTACCTACTAGTGACTTATCGTTCAAGTGTTTACCGGCTGTTAAGAGCCTCTTCACCAACAGCAGATTAAAATACAATTGATGGATGAATTTGATACTTCACCTAAGAAAAACGAATCTAAACCTTGTAAGAGACGTCTGAGAGTAGAAATTAGGATGGTATATGCTCGTTATTTACTTGGCGCCGATCAGTAATGGAAATTAACGAGATAATGATGAAAATGACGTGTTACAAACGTAATATGGTGTGACTACGGCGTGGACACAGTTGAGAGGCTTTCGATATACATATCTATTTCATCACACTTGCTCGTCAATGGTGTTATTACAAGAGCGTCTCCTTTAGTACAAAGGCCTAAATTGTAACCGCGGGAGTTATCATTACATCCTATGGGAGGTAAAGTTTAGTTTTAAAAATTGCAAAAGTTAGTATAGGTACGTTAGTTCAGACTAAGGAGGTTACAAATGTAAAAATAAAAATTCTGCTATTAAAACTTTAGGGCCAATTTTTAAATGCAAAATTAATGTATGCATTATGAAACTGTATTAATTTAATACGTTGGATGTATGTCGACGCGTTTTAAATATGCATTTTTCGTAAATTTGTTTGAACCTTTTAGGTAGAATCTGGCTGTATGACCATTCGAATTCTATACAAAACATAGTTCTTGTCTGTGGTATATGATTAAAAAAGTGACAATAGACCTGAACGCACTGACAGCAGTGACAACGCAAAAGGAATAACGCGGCGCGGTGACGTGATGTCATGAATTTTCTTTAATTTTTAGTTTTTCCTCGCAAATGTGATGAAAAACATTGTGTGTAACACGGGGAGTAAAGGACATTATAAACTCGAGGCATAAAAGCCCTCCGCCTGCGGCGTCGGGCTTCTAACAGCCTCTCGTTAATAATGTTCCAGTTCCTCCCCTAGTTGCTCAATGTACTATTTGCTATATTGACAGATACACAGGGGTAAGCACAGATCACTTTGTTACACTTGCTACGATCCAGAGGTATCTCTTGCTTCTTCCATATTAATTTATTTCTTCATACATGCTCATCGGTTTCGGGTACTCGTGACTTGATTTTTTCTTAAAACTTCCCCAAATCGGCAACATTCATTCACACTCCCTTTATGAATTTGCTTAGTAAATCTTCTTTCATCCACCCTCTCTTCTGCATGACAAAATCACCTAAGCACACCTTTTGTATCCCAGTCAATCTACTCTCATATTTTAGGTGGCCCGGTGAGTTAATATTGTTGTATGGGAGCCTAAATAATTATTTTATTTTAAGTATTTGTTGTTACAGCTTCAATAGAAATACATAGTCTGTGAAAATTCAACAGTCTAACACCGTCTTGAGATACAACCTGGCGACAGACAGACGGACAGCGAAGTCTTAGTAAGTGATTAAAAAAAGAACATAAATTAAGGGTTAATAAAAACAAAATCACGATCACATTTTTGTATTCGTTACACAAAGGAAAGAATTAACTTTTATTTTTAATAAAGCCCTTAACTATGTGTCGACAGTGGAAATTTCAATTGTCGTAAGGGACATAGTAGCATCACACGACATTCACCCTTACGATATTTGAAGTTTCAAATGTCGCAAGGGCAAATGTCCCACAGTGCTACTATGTCCCTTACGACATTTGAAATTTCCACCGTCGGTGTATACTATTTTCTGAAAACGATTTTTCACACGGTACCATAAAATTGTACTATATTGTCTACAATGATTTAAAAAAAAAAAAAAACTGCGCCACCTACAATAAATAGCGTCAACCCTCCTTCGCGCACGGAAACCCGAGAAACCTTATAGCATAGCAACTCACCGCTGACTTGTCTGGACTTGTAGAGGCACGAACGGGTTGAACTTCTCCCCGGAGTGGCTCGCACCGGCCGGGGGCTGCGGCGCCGGCGGGAACGGGTTCGGCGTCGACGACTGTACGAGACAGGTTGCAACATGATACAAAATAATATCATACGTACATAGATCACGCCTGTAGTCCCAAACGGGGTAGGCAGAGCACACGAAACGCTCCATAGACAAAACCGTGACTATTTCATGTTTCGTGGCCACTTCTAGCATTTTTTTTTAGGTTTTGAGTTGGTGTAATGGTGACAGGTTGCTAGCCTGTCGCCTAAAATATACCTTAACCTATGTCCTTAGTTGCACGTGCATCGCAAAATATGTATTGTAAAACCTACTAAGCTGTCACTAAATAGAACTGAAATTACGAGTACTATAGATTATTTACACAGGGGTTCCCAACCTTTTTTTCGTCGAGCCCCACCGGATTACAAATAATATCTACATGCCCCCCCCCCTATATTTTTTCAGTGTTCACAATAAAACTAGCATTATTTTAACAACATTTGCTTTTGTGTAGATTGAAATATTTTTTCTGTTAAAAACAGACATTTCGCGCCCCCCTTGAGATTGCTCTACGCCCCCCAAGGGGGGCGGGCGTGCCCCCTGGTTGGGAACTCCTGATTTAACAAATGTATTCTGTGACGGATTTTAAATTTTTCATTCAAAACTGCAAAGTTGCAAACTCAATAAGAGGAATTAATGTTTTTTTTTTCAAATATTTAAATTGACTTCTTATAATGGGCCCTTTAACGTCCTTTCTACTTAACTCGTATTTTTATAACACGTTGTAATCAGATCAGAAGATTCAGATGATAGTATAATTTTGTCTTGCTTTTTGAAGATCAAAGATATAATTATAATTGATTTTGATATGATTCAGTCTTTTAGCTACCGCTTTCTCTTACCAATACAATCGTGGGATTATCCCGGGATTCCGGGATTACCTATTAATAATCCCGGAATCCCGGGATTAGAAAAATCGACCGGGAATCCTCTAAGCGGGACTGACCTGAGGCAGCCTTGGCGGCGGGTGTTGCAGGAAGGCCGGGGGCGGCGCGCCCCCCGCGAAGGGAGCTCCGAATATGGGGAACGGCGGCAGCGGCGGCTGGCTCTGCGACGGGACAAAACCTTGGTTAGCCACCGTACGGTACGTCACCGTGTTAGGCCTCTTTTCCACGGACGGCTTTTAGCCGTAAAAAACTATGGTTAATTATTTAACTAACCGTGTGTAGACACGGTCGTCAGTGTTGTATGGATCACTATGGACGCTTGTTGACGGCGCCGGGCCGTAGTTCTGCCGTGTCCATCAACAAGCGCCCATAGTTATCCATACACCACTGACGACCGTGTCTACACACGGTTAATTAACCGTAGTTTTTTACGGCTAAAAACCGTCCGTGGAAAAGAGGCTTGGTGTTATTATTGACGGAAGTAGTATGGACACAAGATTATGTAGGATAAAACCAGAATATAAATCTAACCCTGAGAATCTAAATACTGATACACTTGGCTATAATGTTGTGTGCTGAGCTCTGTGGCATGTTAGCGGATTCTTAGATATTATTTATGAATGCACATATTTTTAAATTCCCGTACAGATTGATTGATGGAAGAACAATAGAGAAATAACTGTCGACGATGTACCTAAAACAGAAACACGAGCTCTTTCCATTTTAATGGTTGGAAAATCATGTCCCAAAATTTGTTTTTATGTTACTTTTCGCCAAACGAAACAAAAACCAACTATTCTCTCATTGAAATGGATATGAGAATAGACTCAAAAAAATACCAATTGTAGCTAATTAAAGCTGTAAGAAATGTCCAATTGATTCCCATTCTTTGGTCACACAATAAAGCTTCAATTACCAAACAATTTTTTGTTTACTTTTAAATACCATGAATATTTTACTTATTAATTTGGATTGCTTTTTTTGGCATCTGCACCGTTTTTGCGAAATATTTTAAATGCCTTTAGATGTGGCACTTGTTTCTTGTAAACTTAACATAAAACATTTATTGTTTTTTTTTGTTTTTTTTTTAAGTACGATGATGAAATCTATAAAAACACAGTAGCTTAAAATTGTTAAGCCAGTCAAAACTATTGACAATGTTTTGTGAATGTTGATATCATCCTAAAAATAATCACATATTTAATTCATATCATAAGTCATGCAAACAACACAAGATGTTCAATATGAATCTGAATGTTACAAAGTGTTACACCTAGTTCCACCAGAGTTGAGGTGAATGATTGATTACACACAGAAGTACACGAAGAACTGATTGTATAAATAAAAGGAGAATAAATTAATGAAAGTCCCGCCGTTGTTACAGGGCATCTTCTTGGGTGCGTGACTTAACTCTCGTGGAAGTAGGCACACTATTCGGCATCAAACTTGGCACGATTGTAGAGAGAGATAGAGAGAGAGTTTGCGCAGCGCTTTTTCCAGGTAAAAGCGATGCGCGAATTTACTCCTCTCTCTCTCTAAAATCGAGCCAAGTTTGATGCCGAATAGTATACACATTATGTTGTTTAAAAGTTGAAAACTAGTGCGTTTCGTTTGCAACACACAATCATGTCGATACCTGAGATCAGGGCATCTGTCATTTGAAAATACGTGTAACAAAACGTCCAACCAGTTTAAGGAACCGTAACACCTGTAAATTAAATTCACATTCGCAGAAGAAAAAAACAGATATGTAGCAAACTGTATATCATGCGTCAGTATTTTGTGGCAAGTAAAAAAAAACGAACAGATACGGCTTAGTCTGTGCAAAGTTTCATGGCTAACTTTTTCCTTCTTTATCTTTCCCTCCCAATGGGCACTCCATTGTGACGTGACTAAAGCCTCCAAAGTCTAGTATCGCAAAAGAAATAGGTGTCTACGCTAACTTCAACGCTAGCTTCAACACATTTTCAATCATAAAACAAACATAGCAAACTTATAAAAACCTCCTAAAATGAACCTATTTTCAGACTTGATAGCTTAGAAGCCAATGTCGCACTGAAAACAAGCATTGCGGCCTGCCTATCATTCTGGCGCTAAATGACTCAGAATTGTTAAAATATTGCATACATATTATTAAAGTACTATTTATTTAAGGCTTGTATTCATACAAAAGTTCACTAAAAATGTTTCATCTGTGTCAAATGTCATTATTTCTTTTTTTAGAATTCTTCATACACACCATCTTAACCCATTCTTGGTCACTGTGCCAATTTGGGAACACTTAAAATTTAGGGAAAAATTTAAATTGTTGACGCTAAATGTAATATGATTGGGTACAGTTTTATAATAATAAATAAATCTCCACCTTGTCGACAATAACGTCGCTCCAAACTCTACCGAAAAGGTGAGAAAACTCGCAAAAATGCCTAAAAAAAAAATTTTTTTTTTTCTCATTTCCTAATTCCTTTTATCCTCTTTAATTATAAAATCAACAAATTTTTGATGAATCTCTGCTAGTTTCATTTTGACCATTAATGGGTTAAGTATTGGATTCACTTTCTTTTCATTTTCAGACTTTCTTTTCGGACGAAATGTACAGAGCATTGTAGTTTTGATCACTTACCTTTCCGTGTTTTTTATTTGAATCCATATCACCTTGGCTGATATTCAACAAACTTTTAAGCAGCTGCGTTGCGTTGTCCTGTTACAAAAAAACACGAATCTAATTCTATCACAAAAACAATTATAAATTCACAAAATGTGACGCGAACAGAGTTCTAAAAACAAACAACATTAAATTCGTTTCTTAGAATTAAAAAAAGACATCAGATTAATCAAAAAGACGATCCATTTACTTTTTTGAACTCGCGATGTCACAACGGACTGTGGCACGGGACGGTTCGGAGGCAACGAATTATCATCGCGTTTTAGAACTACCCTCATTTTGAAAACACTGTCAATATTAGATGTCTAATGCAAGGTAATTATACCCTCTTTTTTAATTTGAGTAACGTTTTGTTATGGTTTTCGTTTTTGTCTGACTTATTTATATTCTGTTTGATATAAAATTAGATTTTAAATGGTTAAATCCTCACACATTTTTAAGCAAATTCAAGGCATCATCGCAAATGGTGATACCATTTGTATTGAGAACATTACAACAAACAGTAAGTGTTATGGGTATAATGATTTCCAGTATTACCATAGACTACATACATACATACATACATATCCTCACGCCTGTATTCCCAAGAGGGGTAGGCAGAGACGTTTAACGATTTCAGGGTAACCCAGATGGTAACGTGATATTGCAGTGACAGGTTGCTAGCCCATCGCCCACAATACACTAACCCTTTCCCAGAGTCGACTCTTACGACACCCACGTGAAGAAAGGGGACCATAGATTCCTGAGATAAAATCAAATTTTGTCCGTTAATGTCTAATCTTAAATGAAACCGAGTATAGGTGTAAATTTGAACTGTCCTTGTGCCAACCGACATTGCCTTTAAGAAGAAAAAGCAAATTTTAAAATACATCACGCCTGTATTCCCAAATGGGGTAGGCAGAGCGTACGAACCATCATGCAATAATCAAAACCATGATTATTTCACATTCCGCAGCCACTTCTAGCATATTTTTAGATTTTAAGTAAGTAGTTTAAATTTAAAAATTCCGATAGTCAGGCAGAGCTATTGTACGAGTATAACACACTCGGAATCATAATCGCTTTAAATTATATCGCGCATTGACTGATCGAGCGAGAAAATAAGAATTACATACATACATATTCTCGTTACCGGTTCGTTACAACCAAATATCATAATACAATGTTCTCAATACACCGCAATGTCAAAACAGACAAGTTTCATAATGCCTGAAATTCAAAATGACCTAAGCCTAATTCTTAATATGCACAATTCCTGATATCCCTTTAAGTCTAATTGACTTTTTCTTGTGTTTACAAATTTCCAAATCAACCTAATCTCAAAATGCCTAAAAAAAACAAAACTGTCGCAAGATTTAAACGTCAAATTCTTGATATGGAAAGTTTTCATTGACAGGAATGAGTAAATAAGACATTATCAATTTAATTATCATCTTACGGGTTTCAGTTTGAAGGTTGAGTTTACGTCGAGTTGATACGTTTGTTAAGGCCTTTAGATAAAATTTTAGGCATTATGAGAAAAGGTATTTTTGAATTTGGGATGTAATGAAACTAATGCAATTTAACTTTCAGTCGAAATACCAACTACATATACGTTTTGGATATCGGGTGTAATGTGTAAACGTCAATATAACATTTTGTTTGAATGAAACTTAACGTTTTTGAGATTTTAGTCATTTTCGAACTAATACAAATTGAGATAAAGTCGAAATAGGTTATAGGGTATTCTGATATTTGGTTGCAATGAACCGGTAACATTTTGACGGCCAGATAGCCCAGCGGTTAGAGAACCTGACTGTGAAGCTTGAGGTCCCGGGTTCGATCCCCGGTCGGGGCAGATGTTTGTATGATGAATACGAATGTTTGCTTTCGGGTCTTGGATGTTTATCTATATAAATATAAGTAAGTTTATCCGTTGTCTAGTACCCATAACACAGGCATTAAATTGCCTACTTTGGGACTAGGTGATTGGTGTAAAAAAAAAAATTGTCCAATGTTAAAAAAAAAAAAAAAAAAACATATTCTCACGCCTGTATTCCCAAGAGGGGTAGGCAGAGCTCATGAATTCAAAAATCCAGTTCTAGCAATTTCACGGAAATCAGATGGTTAAACGTGATACTGCAGTGACAGGTTGCTAGCCCATCGCCCACAATACACTAACCCTTTCCCAGAGTCGACTCTCACGACACCCGCGGGAAGAAAAGGGGAGGTGCTATTCTGAACCGGCACCAAGCGGGGAGATTTTAAGTTTTAAGTAAGTAGTTTAGTAAATTTTTTAATTCCGAAAGTCCGGCAGTTATATTGTAAGAGTAAACACACTCGGAATCGATGGCTTTAAATTATATCGCGCACTGACTGGTCGAGGGAGAAAATAAGAATTACGATAAATTATTGTGTTACCTGAGACGAGTTGTCTGACGACACGCTGGCTGTGTTGTCCCTCGAATCACTGTTTGGTGTTTTCTGATCTCTCGTAGGACTGAAAATAATTTATCATTTTAATATTGTGCACATTGCATTAAGCGTGATTAATTATGAGTGACAAGACACAGAAAACTGCGACATACTACAATATAATCTCACTAATCCGGCACTATTAAAAACCGAAAGGGTGCCGGATTATTGGAATGTTCGGATTTATAGTGAAAAAGTCATAGGTAAATAATAAAATAAAGTATTCATAGAGGGAATCATGTTTTGTGTTGACGTTTATGTGACTTTTTTAGTTATAAACTATTCTCACTTAAAGAAACAAATACGAATGTTCGCGCAGGTCATAAGTTTCGAGGTTACACTGCTAGTGGGGCGAGGGAGGCGTGGTCGTGGGGTGCCGGATTATTGGACGTGCCGGTCTATTCAAGTGCCGGACTAGTGAGATTGTACTTTGCCAAACAAATGACCAACTCAACTTTACGTAATGAGAATTTAAATTTATTACGACGTTACAATCTGTCAATAGCTTTTTGATAAAACAAAGGTAGCCAAGTTTCAACACTGCCTGTTTTGATTTCGCCACTAACTTATTTCCGTGAATGAGATGTAACTTTGTAACTAGTCAATGGAAAAAGGCGCCACGCAATTACCCATACTACTTAAAATGTTACCACGTCACATCCCGAAGACTACATTACGTAGCAGTCACATAACATAAACTACTAAAGTCCGGTCGCGGAGCACAGAGCACTTGAGCACGTGCGTCGCACTGTGCGAGCGTGAGGGCAACATTACTAGTCATAGTAGTCATATTGTCAGACCTTTTACTGTGATCTGTGGACTGCATACACCCAAAAGGCATACAACGGCCTGAGAGTCCTGTACAACATGTTCCGGGCGTAGGCGGGGCTTCCCCGGTACTGCATGCGTCAGGCATGTTTGCGGATGCGCACACAGATGACCAGGGCCCGTAACTTTCATGCCGATGACACAAAAATGACGTCACGCTCCTTAAAGGCTGATCCCAAATAGTTTGATTGTAAATCATTAATCATTAGTTGTCAATCATTTTAATCATGTACAAATGAATGGAATAAATAATACCTACTTGATACGTGAAACGTAAATAAAACTACATATTAATTTGTTTTATACATACATTTTTTAAATGGTATTGTTACCACATTTTAGTAATTACGTAGAAACAGAGTTCCTCTCTAACGTAAAGCACGCCGTCCTTCTTGCATTAATTCCCATGCAAAGAAAATCTAAGTCAACTTCGCGTTCATAAGTAATGCAATATTCATAAAAATCCTTTTCTTTTGTAATCGTATTTTTGTTTGTTATGTATGTCACTAAAATAAAATTACAAAATCAAAAACATGATTAAAATTTTTGACAGCTAATGATTAATAACTAACAATGAAACTATTTGGGATCACCCTTTAAGGAGCGTGACTTCAATTTTGCGTCAACGGCATGAAAATTACGGGCCCTGCAGATGACTTTTTTGCGTTGATGCGTAAAAAGGTCACTTCTCTTATGCTTAGGGTACGGGGAAGCCCCAACAGTCTACTGCAAGTTGTGCCGGGAAGGCTGAACAGTGCTGAGCTGGACAGGTTCAACAGGCTGCAGGCGTGTGCAGTCTGTTGATCTGGCCTTGTTGTGATCTGCCTGATTTATTTGTCTTGTTTATTTTTGTAATGCATTTTGTGTCATACTAACATAAGTATTAAGTAGTAAGTTCTTTTTTGTTACTAACAACCTATGGACCCATGAAGTCTGAAAATAAAGTTATTTTATTTATTACCGCACGCGTGCTTCAGAGATAGACAGCAGCGGGTCAACGCTCGATTTTCACTGTGCTCCGCGACCGGCCTTTACATTAGTTAACATACATATCCTCACGCCTGTATTCCCAAGAGGGGTAGGCAGAGCACATGGATTCAAAAATCCATTGCCACGTTTAGCAATTTCAGGGTAATCAGATGGTTAAACGTGATATTGCAGTGACAGGTTGCTAGCTCATCGCCCACAATACACTAACCCCTTTCCCAGAGTCGACTTTTACGACACCCACGGGAAGAAAAGGGGAGGTGCTATTCTAACCCGGCACCACACGGGTACATTAGTTAACAGTCTACTATAAACTACTTACCTATAGTTAGCGAACGCAGAGTTGTGTCCGTCGTTCCGTCGCAGCAGGTTGGGTGTTTTGTGCACGCTCTGCGCGGTTTCCTGCGCCCCGGCCGTGATGACCGCGCCGCGAAGCTTGCGCCCGAACGATATGTTCAGCATGTTCGTTGGCAGCATCCTGTGGGGGCAAGGGGCGTTCGCGTTAGCTGTGCAATTTTAGGGTCAGTTCACACCGAGACGAGACGCGACGCGGCGCTGCACGAAAAATTTTAATAGCACAATTCAAAATATACTTTATTTGTTACAAGATAAGGTTCATATTTCATTGACAGTATACAGAATACGTAGCACGGCGTAGCGCTGCGTCGTGCTACGCCGCCCCCCGCGCGGAGTGCGGGAGCGGTGCTGCGCGCGTAACGCTGCCAACTGAAAATATACTTTATTCGCTACACGATAAGGTTCACATTTCATTGTGAGCATTCAGGTATCTCGCGCTACGCCTCGAGACGTAGCGCGGCGCCGCGCTGTGCAGCGCGAAACCACTGGCCGCTTCATGCATCGTCGCGCCACGTCTCGTCGCGTCTCGTCTCGGTGTGAATTGACCCTTAGTCGACATAGTTCTCCCTGTCTCTTTCTGTCTCAAATATAGTGGAGAGGAGACGGAGGAGACGGCCTGAACTATAACGCGTCTGAGTGTGCAGTCTGCAACTGGTGATGCTCCTCTTACTTGACTTGAGGTGTAAACACGTTGGATACACTTTACATAATATTCTAGAGTTAAACCAGCGAGTCGCTGCAGAAGCATTTTTTCAGAATTCTATACATGGCAACAATTTTATCTGTCAAACTAATTGTCAATCACGGTTTTTACATAACCTAAAAATATCGCATCAGTGATTTGTTACGGAAGTATTATCGTGTTATAATGGCTAAACCGATCAGAAGGAGTGTAAGAAGCATGTTATTTTCTATGATCTCTAACTACAACCAGGTTAGAAGTGACGAAAATGAGAGATTACTGAAAAATAAACGAATATTGGATGAAATCATTCAGACGCGGTAAGTTATTGTCAAACAATGTTGATGCTTTTAGTGGCAGTCTTTCATTTTGAATTATTTACATGATAGGAACGTTGGTGTTTTTGTATTATAATACCGTATACTTAATTATTTTAAATAAATAATTTATTTATATTGATTCTAGCTGGCGTGGGTGATGAAAATATCAAGCAAACTATTGAAATATCTGGATGGAGACAAAGATTTCTAAGAAGTATACACAAGAATCAACAAGAAGGAAAATTGATTGTTTATCTTGATGAAACATATGTCCATCAAAACTATAGACCAAAAAAGTCATGGCAAGGGCCTTCGACTTCCAGAGATGTTGAAAAAATTTCATCCGGCAAAAGGTATATTATGGTGCATGCTGGATCAGAGCAAGGATTTGTGCCAAATTCTCTGCTTGTATTTAGCACAAAATCCAAAGCAGCTGATTATCATGATGATATGAATAGTGTAATTTTTTTATAGTGGTTATGTGAAATGTTAATCCCAAATTTGACGGAGCCTAGTGTGATTGTAATGGACAATGCAAGTTACCATGTCACACAAATAAATAAGCCTCCAACCATGCACAGCTTGAAGGCAGGCGTTCAAAAATGGCTAAGGGAAAATAAAATCCCATACGAAGAGTGCTATAAAAAAGAGGAATTGATGTGTCTTGTTGAGGAAAATAGAGTTGGTCCTGTATATATATTGTATTTTTATTCATTTATAAATATGTTAACCTTTATGCATTTATGGTTGTTGCTTATGCCATGCCTCCTATTGAACAAGAACTGTTTGCATTCAAAGGAAAATATCAAAATATATTTATACAATGATAAAGTCTCAAATGTATGATGTCCACCACATTATACTCATTGCATATTAGCATGTTGATTATGTATGTATAAACAAAATTTTATTTTCCTGTGTCAAAGTTCATGGTGAGCGTCGAGGCAGCTGGGAGACTGCCATAAGGGCAGCCTGGTGAACACTGGATTGGTGTTCAAGCTCGAAGCCACGCTAAAGAAACTTGATAGGAATAAGTTTGAATAGCAGTCAAGATTAGGATTTTTAAACTTTAACATTGTCAATTTTTTTAATGTTATCTTGAATAATATTGTATTGAAAATTGATTCAGAATAGGTTGCAGGCATAACTATTGTTTTTGCGACGGTTTTTCAATAGTTGAAATCATACCCACCTCTAATGAAATTTTTACTTTATTTAAATTTAACAATATAAATTATAAATAGAGGTGTCTGTGATTAGCCTCTAGTAAAGGCTGGCTGTGTTATGTTTATGCCCGTCGATAGGTAGGGCTCTAGGGTAGAGTAGGATCCCCCTCCATTTGTAGGGAGGAGGGATGTAGAATAGGTTTTATATATGTAATTATGTAAATTTGGAATACATAAAAAAGAAGAATATTAAGATGTCACTCAGAAAAACATAATAGATTTGTCAGTATATAGAAAACTATCGAAATAAATCAGAATATTCTCAAGAACAGTTTTTATTTACAAAGTTACCTATTAACTAAACCCCCGTAGCTCTACAGTACTTAGTAGTCAATAATAAATTAATATACCTAATGTATTTTTTTAAACAAATTTATAAAATAATAAAGCCATTTATCCATGAGTCATAATCAAAATCGTCTTCAAATTCATCTGTATAAATAGATGGTTGTATCATTTAGTTTGAAAACTAATTAAGTACTAAAAAAAAATGTCAAGTACCAAAACAGTTTTCTCCTACTATAGTTAGTAATACCATATAAAGATTTTTTGAATTTGCCGCTTTTTTTTTGTGCAGCGACTCGCTGGTTCTACTCTATCTTTGCTGGATTTCCTGGTTTAAACAATGTAATAGACTTGTAATTTTTGGTTCGAGATTTTCAGTCTTTCAACGTGAGATTCACTCAAATCAGTCATAATGAATAATACGGATAACTAATGTCTCAAACAGAGCGGTGGCGCGCAGTGCGCGTTTGGCAGCCGCGGGTCCTAGATGAAAGGCTACGGATTAGCTCAAAACATGTTGAGCTAAACTAGATTTAAAACGTGAGTTATCCTTATTTTTCAAGTTCAGTTCCAATTACACTTTTATCCACGGCTACACTTACCTATAAAACCTCTGTTCTTCAAACAGCTGTTCCGTCGACGCCCCCGGGAACGGTTCATCGAACATGACCTGGTACGTGGCCTCCGCATTCAGCTTATCCGCCAGCCGGACGGTATTGCTCTGAGGCGGCTGGTAGACGGCCGTTATGGTGCCCTTGGCTCCGAAGGGAGCCGTGATGCTGCGAGCGACGCAGACCACGCGATCGTACATTTTGAAGTCGGCCTTTGGGTCCGGTTGGACGTTGCCTTCGTGTAGTTCCGGCTGAGAAGAGAAAGGTTTTGAAGAGTGTTCGTTCCACGTTGACTCACTTTTAAAGGCCGGTCGCGGAGCACAGCGAAATTCGAGCGTTGACCCGCTGCTATCTATCTCTGTCGCACGCGAAAGTCAAGTGTGAGAGTACGGACAATATTACTTCGCGTGTGATAGAGATAGATATTAGCGGATCCACGCTCGAATTTCGCTGTGCTCCGCGACCGGATTTTAGTACAAGAAATACAAGAATATAACTTTTTATTGAACACAAAAGAACTTAAAAGGGACTATGAAACTGTTAACATAAAATATACAAGAACAAATTTAAACACAAACTGCCAGTCTTCTGAGATCCTTTCAGCTACGCCAGTTCCTCTCCAGCTGTGGCTAGACCTCCGATGAGCCATACCTTATACAGCAGGTTCCACTTGACATGCAGCGTGACGGTCTTCTCGGATCCCTTCAGCTGCGCCAGTTGGTTGTCCAGCTCCGTGGCCAGAACCTTCATCTCCTCAGGTTCCAGGGCTTCGGAGCCGCACTCCCGGCGTGCAGCCGTGGTATGAGGCTGGGTCTTCAGCCACGCCTGCACTTCTTGAGGCTTCTTCTGCCTGGAGAATGGTGAGGGATGATGAGACAAAATTACAGAGAATTGTATCCCTGTTATTGGTGGCGGAAGTTCATAGCGAAGAAGGTAAAAGTTGCACTGCATTTTAATTGCTCAGTGGCAAAAATACTCATGGAATTGTAATAAAACCTTTTAACCCTCGTAGCAAAATGAAAGGTGCATACTGCAGTCACCGTAGCTCTCAATCCCAAACTGATGGTCTGATTTTGATGTAGTTTTCATTAGAATGCCAGGGTCCTTGGGGTAACTCTTAGTTAGGTTTAAGTGGAATCTGATCATTCGTTTTTTTAAGATTTTGAAGTTTGAAACTAAAATGGCGGAGATTTTCAACTTATATCACTTTATTTATTTTATAAACATTGTTTCTACCACTGTATTGTTGTCAAATGCTAAATAAGCAACGATTTAACTCATAAATTCTCTTAGTACGATGTTTTGACTTGAAATATAGGTCCCGATAAATAAGTGAAGTTGTTGAATTTCAAAATTCCATTCAAAATTCAGAAATACAAATGGGGTAGGCAGAGCTCATAAAACGATACACAGTCAAAACCATCACTACTTCACGCATCGTAGCCAACTCTTTCATAATTTTTGGTTTAAACATTGATGAAAGGGGTATAATGGTGACATATTTGCTTCTGTAACGTGTCCTGTGCCCTGCCAACCACGTTTAAAAATACAGTCGTTTGGCATCCGTGCTTACCCCATCTCATTAGGCCACAGGTCGCTCTCGAAGAAGATATCATTGTTCATGGAATAAGCGAGTTTGTCGAACAAATCCGGGTACTGTCGCTCGTACGCCCGTACTAAGTCCACGCAGCGCTGCGAGTAGAGCCAGGAGTTGCCCGCGCTGCAGCGACGCGTGAATCCCGATACCTCCTGATTCTGTGCCAAAAAAAATATTTTACATAATATTTAAGCATAAATATAGAAAGCATAATCGTCATAAGCATTAATGTCAAAAAGGTAATAGTAATAGTATAGTAATTGATGTGCTCTGCCTACCCCTCTTGGGAATACAGGCGTGAGAATATGTATGTATGTAGGTAATAGTATGCGTAATGTGTATACGGCCGATACAAATTAGTCCAACTGAGATTATGTTATTTTATTAGCGTAGTATGCAAAAAATCAATATTACATACTATGCGAAAGTACTATTATACAAAACAAATTATGCCAAACCAATTATGCGAGACAATAATAGTCTAAATAATATTATGCTTTCCAAGGCGAACCCATTTTATAAATTTGTAGTTTGACGTAAGTATGAATTAACATTAATGGTCTAATTGAATAGAGAAATCTTTAAAATTCTACAGGGTGCCTATGAGCTCGGGGCTTTAAATGCAGGTATCGACCTAACTCCTCGAACGGAACTTCTTTTGTTCTACCACTT
>BHDV01012345.1:87824-127621 GCA_005406045.1 Adoxophyes honmai
AGTCGTAGAACAAAAAAAGTTAAGTTTCAGGAGTTAAATCGATACCTAAATTTAAAGCCCCGAGCTCATAGGCACCCTGTATAAAGCTATGTATACATACACAGAAGTATCCTTTCAGGATATTGCTAATTAGAAGTTTTTTTTTGAGATACAAGTTAGTTAAAAGTTTTATCTTTTGGCAGCTAACAATAAAAACTGACCAACCTTCTTATTAAACTTCAAATTGAGCCCCAGATTAACTTTGTTTTGCGTCTCAGTGGGCAGGTCGTTCCTCTCTCCGGTCACCACCAGAATGGCTCCCGTTATCCTTGACAAGAACTGCGCTGATATACCTGTAACAAAGTGGTTTTGATCACACCATAGCATAATAACTGAACGTTAGATCGACCAAACTTGCCGATGCTTAAATCTTAGAAAACATTAAAGTACAAAAGGTAAAATGAAACGGATAAACTCCGTCTTTGTATCGAGATACTACGTCATTAAAAAAAATAACACCCGCGTGACGTTTGACAAGATAGGGAAAATGTGAGTGGATAGTTGCGAGTAGTAGGTACGGGAAAAGAGCGGCGGCACTGCTGTTTAAATATAATATTTTACATGAAAATTCCGGGAAAAAAAATCACAGGAGTTTTCAGACGCGTTTACCCGACTGCTGGTTAAAATATTTACGGTCAATTTTTGTGCGATCGGGTCTGCGGCGCACAAAAAGTCTGCGTGGATTGTACGCATTGTGCGCTGGACTTTTTGCGCGTCGTGTGCGTTACTGCATATAATTCCAAAGGTTCTATTTTCACAGACTAAAAAGTGCGTCGCGGATAGTCTGTCGTCTGCGCCGGGCCTAAAATTGTGTGTTCTACTCACCGCAAGAGGCGGCCGCATGGTTAGCCGTCCGGTACGGCGCAACGGCCGTGTTGACGACCGGCGTCGGTTCAGCTTTCTCCGTCACTTGAACCTTTATACGGCCGCTGCGGACCGCTTCGGAATCTACCACCTGGGGAACACAATAGGGTGGTTTACCTTGAGTTGACTTTAACCGTCGATTTAGAATACTCTAGTTAGATGATTATATCCCGAGATTCCGGTGTTTTATGTAATTTATAAAGTTGCTAGCATGTGGCGTAAGCAATGATGGTCTTTCAATGATGGTAGACTCGAAAATGACGTGTAAAAGTGCCTTAAGTTGAGAGTACACAAATGCTTATAAAACAGTCACAATGCGGAATAGTGACATGTCGTATCGCTCCGTTTTCGACGTAAGAAAACTACACACTGCTGCTTAAAAATGGTCATCGGTTTGGGAGGTTTACTTTAAAAATCTTTCGTGTGGAGAACGTCACAATGCGACTGCGTATTTTGAGCAGCAGTGTATGAAGCACGCGTCATAAACGGTCATCGTTTTTTAAGAATTGGTATGGTCAACTTTAGGAGTCTACATATTTGCATAAAGTTTTGTATTATGAACGTTTGAAGGGCACATCCATCTTAGCACTCACCTGGGCCATACATCCATAATACTGTCCAGCAGTAAGCAGGAACACCTTATCCCCAGGTGGATAAGCCTCTTGAGGGGTGGAGAACCTCCCCGCCTCTTGTATGACGTGCTCTCTCACGTCGACCACTATGGCCTGGTACGCGTACCCACAGGGTATGCTGCACCATTCCGGTTCCAGTACCATTTGTACGTTGTCTTGGATTAGGTACTTGTACCCTGAAATGGGGATAGAGCTTGTACCGAAAAAGGGAAAATTTTACTAAGTGGCGTCGATCAGCGTATAACCTAAACCTTATCGGTTTAGGTAGTTAAAACAATGTAAGTAAACAATCTTGACGTGTCTTTTTATTTAAACGTACACTTTATAAATCGAAATCTTTACATTTTACAATTTAGGTATGAAAAAATCATTTACTTTCATAATTGAATTGTATAGTGTAACGATTTTCATTTTTAGACTGTGTATTTCAACCATAGAGGATAGAACCTATAGAGAAACAATGTTCGCAACCCCGGTCCGCAAATAGTTTGTTGATTTCAACATACTAAACGTCACCGTCACTGTCACAGAAACTGTACAGAGCCAATAACCGTAGAGAAAAAGGCACTATAGCGTTACGCGCGATCTTGGACCGGCCAATAAGAGCACAGCGATCACTTCAATTGTTTTGCGGAATAATTTCCGAACAACCAAGATGACATTAGTACTCTATAGGTTCTATCCTCAATGATTTCAACAAAAAGACATGTCAAGATTGTTTATATTGTTTTAACTACCTAAACCGATAAGGTATAGTGTAAAGACAACGTGCTACGAAGTAGTTTGGAACACATGCGGCGACTGCATTAAGTAAACTACTCGGTGTAAATACTGCTTTAGTGTAAGTCCCCAAAAGTATTTTTTTCTCATAATGCCTTTTTTTGTAAAACACAGATGAGATATAAGCTTTTCGTGTCTTAAATTATGATCTCCGTGTCAATCTTAATTCTGGCGGCATTTGCTTTATTTTTTATTTCGCACATTTTATATTTCACATTTTAGATAGTCTTTGCTCTTTTCGACAAAGTGGTCTTTTAACTTGTAAACTTTTAACGTATTCATTTCAGGAAAATGAGTTTTCCAAGAGGGAATCCAAAACTCATACATCTTATTAAAGTCTACGAAAAATCAGAAAAGTAAGCCGAGATGGGGTCGGCGTTTTCAAAATTACGAAAGTAAGGATAATAAGTGTGAACAAGTCTTACCTTTTAAATTAACAGCGTGAACAATAATATTAACATTTCCTAATTCTATTCCGAGACGATTTTGATTGCTGTAAGAGAAAATCTAAAATTAATACACAGGAAACAAAAAAATGTACATCTAAATACATTGAACAACAATAATAATCACTGATTAAAAGTAAGGCCCAGTGGGTCAATAATAAAACACATTTTCATTCAATCATACTCACTGTTCAACGATAGTGGACCTCTCCGATATCCATTGCCTATGCAAATTGCCGGAGTTGGCTTCTGTACTGTAAGTGGCCACTCCATTCACGTTGTTGTTCTGTTTGTCTATGTGATGGAGACGCATTTTCTCGTTCGACACCGATATAACTCTGGAAAATAAATACTAAAGTCCGGTAAACGAATTATGAGAATGGAAATCGGAAATTAAAATTTAAACAAATTGCAACACTAAAATGACAACCGGCTATTTCTACTAAGAAACTTTTTTTTTCAGTGTACGAACTCATGAATAATAGGGTAATAGGGTCCCGTTTTTAGGGTTCCATACCCAATGGGTAAAAACGGGATCCTATTACTAAGACTTCGCTGTCTGTCTGTCTGTCTGTCACCAGGCTGTATCTCACGAATCATGACAGCTAGAGAATTGAAATCACAAATGATGTATTTCTGTTGCCACTACAACAACAAACACTTAAAAAAGGGGCTCCCACAGAAAAAACCTGTTTTTTTTTACTGTTGGTAGGGAACTCTTCGTCCGCGTCCGACTCGCACTTGGCCGGTTCCTACCCTTCGCGTACGGAGACCTAACCCTAAAAGTTGACTCACTTGGCCTTGGTGAGGTGTGGCCAGCCGCCCCAGATGACCCGGCCCAGCAGGTCCTGGGCCACCTGCTCCAGACTTGGCTCGGAGTTCTCCCGCACCAGCTCCACCATCATGTTCTCGTTGCGAGACGGCTGGTCGAACACTTTCACTTTGCACTTCTTGAGGTTCATCTATGAAGGAACATAAGATATAATTTCAATAACCTAACCAACAAAAAAATCATTTTCGATACAAGCTTTTTTTTGCTGACTGTACTGTTTGCCAACTGTACTTCATTGGCATCCACCCTAGATCATATGCACCATATTTCAAGTCAATCAGACCAACCATTGAAGAGTCCCCTCCACCAGAGACTGTCCTGGGTGGGCCACCAGAAGTCCACTCCCGGAATATTGTACTGTCATTTGATTTACACAAGTGTACAAAATTTAACCCTATCTTGCCGAAAGATCATACAGTTAAGAAAATTCATTACCAGGGGTCGGATTTTTCATCGCATGATGCGAGGCAAGAAAACTATGGAGTCGATATTAGAATTAAACTTTTAATTTATATTCATACTCATACTCACTAATTTTCTTAGTCCCGTAATACTTTGCCCCTTGTGCAGGTTAACAGATTAAACATGTTAATCGAAAATTAATCTTACTGAATAAAATGAAAATATGAAAAAATTTGCCATTACTTACTCGTTTTACAATTGTAATTTTGAAATGGACAATGCACATGCCATACCTTGTCAAGATTTTGAGGCACTCATTCCTGTATCTACAAGCTTTATGGATATTGGAAACTAGATGCACAGAATAAAAGTACATACATACATACATATTCTCACGCCATTATTCCCAAGAGGGGTAGGCAGAGCACATAAAAGTAATGTTTTATTTACTTTATTTTTATTTACAATGTAATTTATTTCTACTCATAACGATTTATTATATTTACAATTTAATTTCATTCTTAATTAAATGAATGAATATGGTTTAAATAATAATTTAATTTTAATATCGATTCCATAGTTTTCTTGCCTTAGTTAGATCATGCGATGAAAAATCCGACCCATGCTAATAAGTGTATTTCATGTCGTCATTAAACATCTACAATTCGTCAATAATTGTATTCACGTCACTAGAAAAACTTTAGCTGGGTTAATGGCAGCCCCCGACGGATATTCCTCGGTTATCTTATGAATTATGGTAAACTTACGTAATAGGTCAGGAGTACCGTTTGTGGCCACCTTAGCGCCATTTTTTGCCAGCTGAGATTTTAATTAATTAAAAAAAAACACAATACTAAAGCCATATTTTTATTATATTACCTCAATCCATTTAAAATTGAATCGAAAATTTTAATGTTTTTAATTTTGTTTTATTGTTTACTAGCTGTGCCCGCGACTCCGTCCGCGTGGACTTCGATTTAAACCTGGCTGCTAATAACTCTGATTCTCGGACACTGGTCATTTGCATGAATGAATAATTTGTAGAGTGACTATGAAAGTGAACATGAACGCTTCAGAGCAAAATACACAAAACAAAAAATGTTGATATTCGATACGTCTTGTAAAACACGGAACGTGCAAAACCATTGGTGACATTTTGGGTGTGCTGTACCTATGTAGATTTTGCTCCGAAGGAAAAAGTTTACTTTGAGTAGGGATGACGACTGGGTTAATAAAATATATAATTAGCTCGTTACTTAGATTATGGAGAAATATAAGAAACGTGTTTTTTTTTCAAATTACTAAACATCGACAAAGTTATAGATCATTAAACTTACAGAGTGGGGGTTTGCGACGTCACGCCTATGTAAAATTTGTACATAGGCGTGACGTCACGCGAAACTTTTAAACGCTGTATGATCATCATTTTTCGTTTGTCAAATAAAAGAAAAACTATGTGTATTATTTTTTTTTGGTAATCTATCTGATGGACTAACTATTTTTTTAAAAGCTGTCTATCCAATTATATTATAACAAAGCTTCTCTGTACACGATGTTACACGTGGGGCCGTCGGGAATTAAAGCGTAGAGCTTTCTAGGGTTTCTCCTCTCTCTTTCCGGAACGGTGTGCGTGGCTCGACCAAGCGCCTCCTGGATGTTGGCGGTCAGTGTGATGGCGGCTTTTTCCACGTCCTCAACGGATGTAATCGGTCTGATCTAAGATTTCTCCTCCAAAGCTGCTGAGAACGCTTTCCAGTTGATGTGTCTTCCCGGCCTCTTTCTTATTGTGGTTGCTGTGGACTTCAGCGTTTGTAGGACCGTTCTATGGTCGGATGGCAAGTCAGAGAGCGCCTTCTGCACCATCTCAGTAGTCACTCCGTTGCTAATTGCGATCGACCTGCTCCGACCCGCTCGCGATGCAGTAATGGATCGTTTCTGCGGGTCCCGAGACTTCGCAATTTAGATCGACTGCAGCCTTGTGGATCACCCTTCCGGCGGTATTAATGGTGGTGGAGTGCCAGGCTGAATGTTTGGCGTTGAGATCACCCGCCAGGATGATCTGCATGGATGCCGCCATCACATACGCCAGTTCTGCCGCGATGTTGGCCGGTGATGCCGCTGGTCTGTAGACCACGTAGATCCGTAGTTCACGCCACTCCAGTAGGACGTCAACTTCCAAGATGTTCAGGGGGTTGAGATGTTTGGTTGGCCGCGGCGCAGCTCGCTATGATAATTATTTAAAATCTCCCCGCTTTTAGTTTTGTCCTACCAGTTTTATACGCCCTCGAGGTAAACTTTGGTATATAAGACAAGACAACCTTTAGACATTGATCTTAGTCCCATGCGGACATGTCGTGATTTACTCGCTTTCACTTTATCGCCGAGATCTTTTGTCTTATCAATAGGTTATTAATAATAACTTATTATTTACTGTCTAGGGGAAAAATACTAGATGTTACCCACTTGTTTGACGTTCAATGACATATTTACTCAGTTGTTCGGAATATTAAGAAGATTGTACGTTCAAGTCGAGGTGTTTTTTTATTATTCGGTAGATGTGACTTTGTAATGAAAATTGTTAAACACACACTCGTAGATTGTTTCAGAGTAAATAGTAGATACAACGTTAATTGACCGTCGAATAAATTCAGATTGAGAACTGAAATATTTATATCATCAAACGTTATCGATATTAATTTTAAAAGACGAAGGGCAGCCACATTTGGTTTAAGTTACACGTTTGACAGATCGTTCACACGAAATTATCCGTGACTTACTAAATATTGTCCTATACATAGTTGTAAATGAAAGGGTAAAATTAGAAATGGACGTGAGATCATACTACGAAAACAATGTATCTGCGAACAATAAATTCGTTCCAGAAATTAACGTCAAAATGTAACGTGCTGTGGTCTTACATTACTGTTAGTCCAGACATTTCCGACACGCCTGCATAATAATAATATATGTCTTAACAACCCACATTTTGAATTGCACTCCTTTTCGAAACAACAAATTTACGAAAAATTATTTTCCCACACTTGTGTCTATTGGCAGTTAGTGACGTACCTACCGTCTTCAATGTAAATTGGAATAACATAGTGAGTCTTTGGTTAGTAACGCTGAAAAATTTGTTCCACATCAGACCACGTCCTTTTGTTCTTATCGTTGGTGCCGCGTGGCTCAAAACTGGGATGCGTTTTGCAACGTAAGGCCTGGTTCACACGGCATTGTCCTACACGTTTTTTTGCAGTATACGTCTTAATGTCCATAGTGCGATTGTACTGCAAAAAAACGTATACCGCTTATGTGTGTGAACAGATATATGTACTTTGTACAGTCACTAATTATACGTTAAGACGTATACTGCATAAAAAACGTCCAGAACAATGCCGTGTGAACCAGGCCTAACTTGCCAACTGAACGTACTTGCAGGATTAAGCCTGTGTCTACATTTTTGTTTTTTTACCGTATACTTGTAACGTGATACATTTACCAACCTTGTAACCCAAATGGGTTAAGTACAGCATACAAAACGAAGCATAGACAAAACCACGAATCACGCCTAAAACATACCTAAATCTATTTCCTCTTGCGGTATTCGCAGGAGAAATGGTAATGTGTTACATATTTCAAAACTAATAAACAGTTACAGTATTCCGAAGAAAATAAGTCACATCGGCTGTTACCGTCTGCGCCGAGAAGCGCAGACCGATATCCGAGAGTAGCCGAACGAGTAATTAATCTATATTAAACTTTATTTACAAACGCTCTGGGCACAATTTTGCTTGCTATGCTTATGCTTATAAAGTGTGTACTTGTTCGGCTACTCAACGCATTTGGCGCTGGGGTGCTAGACGTCTGTCATCAGTCATCTATCTGAGACTTCAATAAATAACCAATCACAACGCAAGTGTTCAGCGTGTGAAAAAATCTCTTTTATCAATTTGTAGATCGAAGTTTCTCACGACACAAAACTGGTTTATTACGCAGGTACATCGTGAAGCATTCTTTGTTTGGTAATACTGTACAAAATTTTTGGCTAATGTACGACATTTCAATACGACAGTTGCTACGAAAAAGTTCTGCAACGGTACGTGTTGTAATTGTAAATTTAAATGCCGACATTGTAGTCTGTATTAATGGAGGTTTAAATCGGGTCAAAGGTCAGTGGGCAGACCACCTGACCAGCCTGTTTAGCAAACGACATCTGGTGATCGTCTGCGAAGCTGTGGATGAGACTGGTTTAGGAACGGGCTAAATATCGTGAAAATGAGTTAACTTAGCTGCTAATCTAATTTTTTTTCTTCAAAATAAAGTCAAGTCAAAGGCCTAAGAGTAAGAATCTTTTGAATAAGAGTGCGGAAACCAATGTCAGCTCATGGGGAATGACGACCGTTTCTTTTCTTAAATCGAAGTTGTACTTCATTGTGTAGGTAAGTATTTGTATAAAACCACAATACCGTAATCGTGAGCCGCATGCGCAAGGAGATTTTGAATTTCAATGCATATTTCCACGATAAAAAATCTTGCAACAGACAGTGAGGAAGAACAAAAAGATGCACAAGTTTATAACGTAGGTGATTAGTTTTTATTTAATTTTAAAACATGTCCAGTCCACACGTGTACAAAGAAATTTAAATAATAGCATAGAATTCTTATTCCAGTATACATTTATTTTCTTAAATTAGGTTTTTTACAATATGATTATAAAAAGTAAAATACAAAATGCACTTACAAAAAACAAACACAGTATAAAAAGCTAATCTAGAATGCCGCCGGCAGCGGAGCAAGGCCCAAACTACCGGCTTTTAGGGCTGCAGAGTGAGGAACCTCCTGACGATGCGCGCCGTGTCAAGGAGTACCGCCTTTTGTATCATATCCTTGAGCCAACCGTCTAGCGAGAGTCTCCTAAGATGGTGGTCGAGACTCTTCGCCATGAGACCGTTTGCTGTGACGACTATCGGTACAATGATCGTCGAATTTACATCCCACACGTTGCTCACCTCGTGAGCCAAGTCAAGGTACTTGCCGAGTTTGTCCTTCTCGGCCTTCACGAGATGCATAGAATTCTTTATTATTATAGTTAATATTGTGTGACTTGGCCGTTTTGTGGATCGGCCGTTAGACAATGTGTTACGCTGGATTTTTGCAATGACAGTCGATTTTTTTATGTACCAATGGTAGAAGGATGTATTACCATATCTCTAATACAGCTGAGACCAGCAGAGCTGAGGGTTCTTCATCAGATATTTTAGTTAAGACCTAGGTTTTTGACATCAAATGAAGCGGTCCACCAAGTTGAATATTTTTTGTAAAGGCGGTATGTCAATCTCTAATAGTTTGGTTGGGCTCTTGTATTTTCTAATCAGCAGAGCCAGGAAAATCCATAGCAAAACAAAAGACTGTCGGCGACTGTCTGCATCGAGTTGCTGAAGAGGTGCGAGATAACTTTAAAGACGCGGACGTGTTAATATCTAATATCAAAAAGGTTTTCTTAAAATCTCCAGAACGTTTACTTTTTTTTTAAGGAAAAAATACCAATAGGAGCACTTGCATAAATGCAGCTGTATCAATGTCAATACTACGAGCAAATACATGATATCATCTCCAGACTTGCAAATGAATCGGCTGCAATGAGAACTGCAAAAAAAAAACATCCAAAAGAGAAAATTACAACAAGATCTAAATTTCATTCGCGACAGTTACGAAGTCTTTCCTTATTCTGGACACTGTTCGTTGTTACGTAAACTGGAGTAAACTTTTACCGGTGATACGCAGTTTTGAAGTCGTACTGGAAGGAAATCCTGATTTTGACCATTTACGAGAAATGTCCGAAAATCTTACGCAACCTGACCATCATACCAATTACCTACAATGAGTTTTATAATTTGCTCCCTTGACGTCGAGTGAAGTCCAACGTTCATTTAGTATACATTAATGGCGACAGTCAATGGCATTAAATTAAACGAAACTGTCTTCTCCCAGATAATGTTGAAAAATTTATGATTATATATATTCCCAACAAAATTTTGCCATTCAAACATAATTGGACTACACAAAAAGGGCGATAAAAGTGATATAGGTAATTATCGCCCAATAAGTCTGGTTTCCCGCCTCTATAAAACGTTCATCAAGATCATTGAGCGTCACATCGCTGGTCATCTTGACAAGAGTCAACCAGTGGAACAGCCTGGTTTTCGCCCCGGGTTTTCTACTACTGATCATCTCCACACCCTAAACTTAATAATAGAAAAAGTGAACGAATACAACAGTCCCCTGTACCTAGTATTTGTAGACTACTCGAACGCCTTCGACAGTTTACCACACTCAACCATTGTCTCGTCCTTACGCAACCAAGGTATAGAACCGTCATACGTCAACCTACTACAATCCATTTACTGTAATAGTACAGCCAACATCAAACTCCAATCTTCGGGCCTGTCCTTTCCTATAGAAAAAGGTGTCAAACAAGGCGACCTAGTTATAATATTTTTTTGTGTGGCCATTTAACTCTAAACTCATTTAACTTCAACTCTCTGAGATTATGGGAAGTACTAGTTCTATTTTGATGATCATAAGTGAGCGAGTGTCGAAAATGCGAAACTTTCCTTTCGCTTATTTTCGGAACTAAATGACTCACAGACTTAAAGTTTTGGAGTTTAAGTAAGTAATTACAGCTTATAAGAGGACTAAAATTTCTGCGTTCTGGTCTTATCCAGAGGTTCCTAAACAGGGGCCTAAAAATGCGGCGAAATGGTTCCAGTAAAGGATGGTACTACGGCAGTGTTTGCTTTGCGCTCATCTTGGTCGGGGCACTGCCGTGTCCCCTGATCAATCTTTGGGTATATAAAAGTTGAAACCATGCAGCTCTAGTTAATAATAGCTCTTGCGTCTTTAGAGTGCAATCTTATAAATAAAAAAAACATTACCATTATAAGTTTTGTTGACATTGGAAATTAAAAATGAACGATCCGGTTAAATATGCGCAACTTAACAGTCGTACTCCAACTGATGTTAAGGAAGCTTTCGAGCAAATTCCAATCAAATGGCAAAAGAACCCAAGAGTTTTGGACATAGGCTGCGGAGACGGGAAAGTCACGATGAATATCTTAAAAAAGTACATGCCTGACAATTTTTCGAAACTGGTTGGATGTGATATTAGTCAGATCGCTGTGGACTATGCTCAAGAGCACTACGGGGGCAACAAAGTCCAATTTAGGCGCCTAAACATAGAAGATGAGTGTCCTGCTGAAATGAAAGGCAGTTTTGATCACGTGTTCTCGTTTTATGCGTTCAAATATGTTCATAAGCAAACGTAAGTTCGTATTTTTTGCTCCTTGGTAGGTACTTGTAATAACGCAATGACTGAGAAATTAACAATGATCAATTGGCATATTACCAATTACGTTGGTATTCTAGTAAGCGTGGGATTTTTTATAGGTTTAACCTTACACTTATTTTTTTTTTTTTTAAAGAAAAAGAATGTATTGTGATTTTTTATTTTACTATTGTGTTTTGTTAGTGATTCTGACTTTCAGGATTCTAATTTCGTTACGGATATAATTATCACCCTGTAGCTCTTTCTCGTTTTTCAGGCTTAAAATTATGCTGGAGTTAGCTGCAATGTAAGAAATAGTTATAGATTTGTCTATGTCGCGTTTCGTGTGCTCTGCCTACCCCATTTGACACCGCGGGCGTGATTGTATGTTAACTATACTTTTTTACAGGATCGCATTCAAAAATATCTACGATATGCTCTCTGAAGGCGGCACCTGTCTTATAATCTTTCCTGGACACAGCAGAGCTTCTGAGGTGTTTGAAGAACTGTCCCGTACGCTGAAGTGGGGCCCGTATCTTAAAGACGTGCGCACTAAATTCATGGCGCCATATCAGGATTGCCCGGTAACGTAATTGACATTAGTGGGTTAAGCATTACTCGTATAAATTTTTCTTAGATGTGTGAGAGGCAACTACGGAAAGTCAAGGCACAGCACAGTGTAGTATACTTTTTATGGCTACCCTCGGCGGTCGCTCTGAGGTTGTCAATTGTGGCAAACGCTGAACTATCGAGCTACTGGCAAATCAAAATCCTAATCACACTACGCATTTTGCATCAGCTTTTTAAATAATAGCTTACATTCCTCTATTCGCAAAATCATTCGATAACAATAGAAGGAGTTGTGGATTATTGCTTAATAATTTCGTCTGAAAATAATTAGTGATCCAATCGGTACTAAAATGAACTTTACACATACGGTCATGCAAGCAATCTAATTCTATTAAATCTTCTCTATGGCTAAATCTCAACCATTCAGTTCGCCTGAAACAAGACACGATTTTATCGCTATCTTTAAAAAATGCCGTACCTATAAACTTCACTATTTACCTGTGTAATTAGCCAGAACAGTTAATAATGAAGTAGAGGCGGCCTCTCCAAACCCGCAGTACGGGCAGTTTACAAAACAAAAACAATACCTGCCCGTAAAATGTTACTATTGGAGATCCCTTACAATTTTCGGTTTATCCTAGTTTCACAATTTCTATTGCCCTATTGGTATTGAATAGACCTAAACCTATCTAGTGGTACTTAAAACATCAAAACAACAAGCTACCAGTTTAGTAAATTTTATAGCGGCCTGAATTACGTTATAAAAATGTAGTAAAGTAGTATTTACTTCATTTTTCAAAGTAGGAGAATATTATTGCTTTGGAAGTCGTAGTGAGACGTTTGTCTACCTAAGTACCTAAAACAATCTATGCCGTAGCCTCAAACTAAGTACAATTCTTTTATCGCTGCGGAATGCCGTAGTCTCAAGCTAAGTACAATCCTTTTATCGCTGCGGCATGCCGTAGTCTCAAGCTAAGTACAATACTTTTATCACTGCGGCATGCCGTAGTCTCAAGCTAAGTACAATACTTTTATCGCTGCGGCATGCCGTAGACTCAAGCTAAGTACAATCTTTATATCGCTGCGGCATGCCGTAGTCTCAAGCTAAGTACAATACTTTTATCGCTGCGGCATGCCGTAGTCTCAAGCTAAGTACAATCCTCTTATCGCTGCGGCATGCCGTAGTCTCAAGCTAAGTACAATACTTTTATCGGTGCAGTATGCCGTAGACTCAAACTAAGTACATTTCTTTAGCGGTTTGATGTAGTATTTTAAGAGTACAACCCTTTCAGCGCTGCGCTGTTCGAAACTTTTTTTTTATTGTTATTATAATGTAAGTTGCTATTCGTTTATGTTTTCCACTTGTATATTTTAACTTCTTTTTTTTTTCTTGGAATTCAATTAAAAGTGACATGATTTTGCAGGATATAGAAGGCAAGGTGCGTTATATGATGGAGCAAATCGGCTTCAAGGAAGTGAATGTGAAAGTGCCTCTAAAGTCGTATGCTTACCCCGGCGGTGCAGAAGAATTCAAAAGTGAGTCATTTTGGTTTCATACATTACATAATTACATGTCATAATATTTATTGCCGGTATATACATATACGACGGTATTGCCAAATGAGGTGGACAGAGCACATGAAACCCTACATAACAAAACCAGGACTACCTATTCCAGGTTTTGCGGCCACTTTGAGCTTTATCATCATCCAGCCTATAGATATACGTCCCACTGCAGGGCACAGTGCCTCCTCTCAGTATGAGAGGGCTTGGGCTATAGTTCCCACGCGGGTCCAATGCGGATTGGAACTTCACACCCAACCATGAATTGCTTCGTCGCTGTGTGCAGGTTTCCTCACGATGTTTTCCTTCACCGAATAGCTCGTGGTAAATATCAAATTCGATATCGCACATAAATTCCGAAAAAATCAGAGGTTCGAGCCCGGGGATCGAACCCACGACCCTCTGCTTGAGAGGCCACAGGTCGAACCGTTGGGCTACCACGGCTTTTTTCTTTTGAGCTTAAACTATAAATAAAACCGGACAAGAGCGTGTCGGGCCCGCACATGATAGGGTTCCGTAGCTAGCTAAATTTAATTTTGCGATTGACTCCATGCATTTTGTTCGGACGACTGTAACTAAATAAAGTTAATCGAGTTGTATAAAAATAACTATCTATGATACCGAATCCGCTATTATTTTTATTGAAAGTACTTACTTTGAGGTATATATTTATCATATTTTTTTCAGAATTATTTTAGTAATATTTCAAAAGTTACGGTGGGGGGACCTCTTCAATTTTAACTTGGTTTAGATTATCTCAAGACTGGGGGGTTGGATCTACATAGTTACCAAGCATTTTATGTTACCCCACACGTTGGGGTTAGTCCAATTAAATTGTTTAAATTCACTTTTTGTTGCATGGTGGGGGGCTGAAAAAAAAACATTTTTCTTAATTTTAAAAACCAACTTTTGGAACTTCATTATCTATTTCTCCGCCAATTTTTGTGACAATCGGTGCACTAGCGACGGAGCACGAGCCCGGACGGACGGACGGATGGACGGGCATGACGAAACTATAAGGGCTCCTCTTGGACTACGGAACCCTAAATAGTACAAGTAGGTCACCCAGAACATTTAGGAATATTTTAAGAGATTTTCATTGAATTCTTTGTGTAGTGTGGGGTTTCGAACTACCCGCACTTGATTTCCATCAATAACGGCTCCTCGAACTACCCGCGTTTTATTAATGTTATCCACAATAACAATGTCAGATTCTCTGTCTGAATGTTCATCTCTATGGTTCGTTCTTTTAGGTACTTAAAAAAAGTTAAACAAACCCGACAAAGTCAAAAATCACGTAAGGTATGTGTTGCTACATTAAATTTAATACGACACTTTCTATTTTAGTCGCATTACAAGATAAATTTAATGCGACTAAAATAGAAAGTGTCGGATCTAACGTAGCAACACTTAATTATTACTGACAACTTTGTTTGTTTACCTTTTTTTAAGTTCCTAAAAGAAGAAAACATAGCGTCCCTTAGCTAACAATACCGCGTAAGTCAGTTTTGCTTAGTTTTCAGGAGACACAAAAAACTGCATAAAAAAATTAATTTTTACAATACGGGCATTATATAAATGCAAAAATTATGGGATATTGAGTCTAGATAAGATGAATATTAAACTGTACATGTATTTGGGTTGAAGTGGTAATTTACATGACTTACGCGGTTTTACTCCAACAAAATTAAAGACTTAAGCGGTGTTCGTAACATACATGTTTTAATTATTTTAGCTAACAATATTAAAATATAAAGTAAATATACAATAATTTTTAAAAAGGATTATCACCAGTATCATAAACTATTGTCCTTCATAAAAAAATTACTTAGACAAAAAGTTTTACTACGACAAAAACTAAAAAATCTTCACTAAATCTACTTAAAAATAAAGTGATAGAAAATACCTTCTAACGAGATTGACGAGATTTTTCTTTGGCTTGAATAACTCCATACTGATATATCAATAATACTATCAAGTCCATTTTCTTAATTTCCAATTTACTCATAATAATTTTTAGCTATCACTAGTGCCTAACGGAAGGTACCTTAAACACTCCATAATGCAAATTAAATGCATACATACATACATACTCTCACGCCTGCATTCCCAAGAGGGGTAGGCAGAACACTTGAATTCAAAAATCCAGTGCCACGTTTAACAATTTCAGGGTACCCTGATGGTTAAACGTGATATTGCAGTGACAGGTTGCTACACAACAACACAACACACAAGGTTGGTTTACAAGATAATAATCCAAATTAAAAGACTCGAAATATAAGTTTTAAAATGAAGCGAACTTATCCAAATAAGTCTTCATAATTTTCAAAAAATAGATACTGACATCTAATGACAATAAACATTTAAATTTTAAAAGGCAACGCGTCGTTTCGGCGTCTAGGCCTTTCTAATCATGAAGGTCCTTACATCTTTGCAGGTTTCCAAAAATAATTTGGGGAGCTCTTTTAACATTCTGATATTAGTGATATTTATTGGCTGATAAGACCATTGCTGCAAAGGTTCATCAAAAATTTGCTACACCAAATTGTTTCATCTGGTTTGAACACCCTATACTCAGTAACAGGGGTGTCTCCGGCTATTCTTTAACCCTACAGTGCATTCAGTGCCTATAATCAGTCACAACCAATTTAATAACCTGTACTAAAAATATAATGGCAAACAACGCCACCTGTTGTTGGTCAATGTAATGGTAAAGACTTTTAAAACGACGTAGTTTGGCCAGTTTCCGTTAGATGTCGATCTAGTGCCAATAACCGCGTGAGCTAGTCAAAACTTAGTTGTTTTCGAGAATACCAAGTTTATAATTGCTATGGCGTGTGTAAAAAATATATATACGTAGTGGAGATGATTGCTAAAAAAACTTTGCATATGTGGCAAGCTGAAAATATACGAACCGTACGCAATTTCTGATATTTGCATAGTAACTTGATACAAACACGTAAACGTCTTTAGACGTTCCTGATAAGTCACACTATGCACTTATATTACTTAAAATTTCTTCCTAACGTTCCTTACATGGCACATTATGCATTCATGTTCAGTGTAATCATACTAACAATAAAGCACATAAACTCAAAATCAAATAATATTGGTGCCGTAATCTATTGAAATATTCTATGTAAAAGAGTGACAATCGCGGAAATCAAAGAAAAAATAAAATCTGTGCAGATTTTAGTGATTTGAAAGAAATCCACGCACCTATAATTCTAGTGCAAAGTATGACTCACCGTAACCTCTGCCTAATACTTAAGTCTTTGATATTTTGTTATAAATGCAAAGTCGAGCTTCGTTTTAGTGTAAGCCGTTAGCTATAAGTAAATGCATAAGGTCCCTTATGAGTCACAACCATTAATTTATTTTTTTAAGTAAATTCATAATGTCCCTTATGTGTCACAACCATTAAATAATTTTTTTTATAATGAAAATAGCAATTTTTATTTTTTTCCTTATTTTTCCCGTCATCTAATTATCCATTACAACCACATATATTTTTCTTTTTAAAAACAAAAACTTCATCCATTGTAGGGTTAAGGACAAATCTTTATTATTAGTGAATTCAAAGTTTGTTATTTTTCTCTAGGACCTAGTATTATTGGCGAATGTATTACACTGTGCTATTTCCTCGTCTGAACTAGTTTATTCCGGACAAGCATAAAGGGCAAAACTTCAGGTATCGTTTCAGTCTTTTGACTTAATGTATACCAGGACCTGCACATTTATGGTCGTTCATTAATAAGTTTGCCTCTAATTGTGCAGGTTTTGTTAATTCTAATCGTTTTTCTTTAATACCACCATATTTCTGTGTAAGCTTTGCCTACTTTTTCAAACCATACTACTTACATACTTAGTGACTTCGCATGGAGTCTCAAATTTTGAAAACTTTTTATCACCACAGCAAGTCGCGTCATTGTCCACGATCTCGTTCATACATAATTCTCACGCCTGTGTTCCCAAGAAGGGTAGGCAGAGCACATGGATTTAACAATCCAGTGCCACATTCAGTAACTTCAGGCTAACCAGATGGATTCAGATCTCGTTCATAGTAAGTAAATAAGTAGGTACATATGTGAGTAAATACTTTTTGGACAAAAAAGGACGTTCTAAAAATACGCTCTAAATAGTACAAAAGGCCGACTTATTCCATAAAGGATCTCTTACCTTTGAGAACCTTTTTCTTAGTTATTTTGTTTTCAGGAGTAAAATAAATTTATACTTTCAAAGCAGCAATCATTAGTTAGTACATTTCACCTAAGATACATTAATTTTACACCAAAAACGCTCCCGCAAATAACGCAGTAGTCAGAAGTTTATAACAGAAATACAGCTTAAGCCAGAGAAACAAGCACCAAAATTTATAGGAAATACCGCTCAAGTCAACAAAACCTTACATTGCAACACCGCTTAAGTTGTACCATGGTTTTAATTTAATTTTTATGCAGTAATTAAATGTGTACTATTATAATATTGTACATTAATTAATTAACTTATCTTTTAGCTAGATATTAGTATACAGTCCGTTTGAAAATCTCTACTAATTTAAAAACTATACACAATCTAATGACTAGCCACGTGAACCATGCCAATTTTCTATGGCGGATTGAGGACTTGCGCGGTGTTTGGGCAAGCAATGAGTTGTGTGGTGTTACTATTTCTTAAATAACGCGCTCTAATTGGTCGATACAGGCTCCAGGGTGAGCCCATTGGATGCGCAAAAAAATAATCTACCGATTGGTATATAAAACGTAATATGGCCAATTTTTGACTTACGCGGTATTGTTAGCTAAGGGACGATAGGCTGAGATTTATTAATAACCGGATTTCATGAAGATTATAAGCTTGACTTCATCACCTCGGTTAATTTTATTATGCTTTTTGATAGTCCCGCGTACATATTGTACATGATGGCCGAATAGCCCATCGGTTAGAGAACCTGACTGTGAAGCTTGAGGTTCCGGGTTCGATCCCCGGTCGGGGCAGATGTTTGTATGATGAATACGAATATTTGCTTTCGAGTCTTGGATGTTTATTTATATATAAGTAAGTCTATCAGTTGTCTAATATCCTTAACACAGGCATTAAATTGCCTAATTTGGGACTAGGTGATTGGAGTAAATATTGTCCAGTGACATTTATATTTAAATGTGAGTGAGAATCACGAAAGTTTATAACATTACAGGCACGATGTTGGTATGCATGTACCTATGTATGCATAATTTTATGAGTTTTTTGTTTTATTTCAGAGATAAAGAAGACCATGTGTCCTTATGAAGATTTGATACCGAAATGGGACGATTTCATGGATGACTTCGTTAAAATTGAGCCAGATGCTGGAAACCCTATTTATAATTTAATTATAGCGTATGGTTCAAAGTAAATCATTGAATTACAATACAAATAATTAGACGTTTCTTTGTTTTGATCAAGCTAGTTTATACCCTAAGTGTTTTACTTGCTTCGCTAAGGAAAAATTAAACATCAAAGAAGAAGAATGTGTTCGACTACTGGAAAATTAAATTACTTAACAAAAAATATATTAATACAATTATTATGAAAAATCTACCTTAGTACCCGTATACTCGTAATGTGTTTCAAACATATGTATTATAAGTAAAGCAGAAAGGGTGTTAAATAGCCCATTAAAAGGAGTCAATTTAAAATTATTTGAAAAATGGGGACGTTTGCATCTATTCTACCACCCCGCTTGCAAACAATCGTTCATCGAATTGCCATGTCTCACATTTTATTAATTTATGATTTATGCATTTTATGTTAATTATTATTTAATTTATGATACGAGTATTCTCACCAATTTGCATGCATATACGATGATAATCATACTTCTAGGGCCATATTTTTGATTCTTCAAATGCTTACATACTTCTTGCCGAGTTTGTACACAGCTGAGGTACAGATTGTGATGTTTTTATATCTTAATGTTAGGTGGCGGGTAGATTTAATTTTTTAGTAAATAAACCAGTCACTCGATAACCTGCGCCTTTCATTGACGTCTCACTGGCGACGAGTCCGGATCGAAATACTACTAGTTTTTATATCCAAACGAACAAGTACTAATAGCGGCTGTACACACTCGTCGAGACACCCCGAGACAGGCCGAGCGCGGGTGTGTACAGGGCGCTCTCGTCTCGTCTCACTCTCTCTTTCTCATATCGGTCGCTCTCGGCGGCGTGTCGAGAGGCTCTTGGCGAGAGGTTCTCGACGAGTGTGTACAGCCGCCATTATATTGTTATTATCATGCTGTTAGTTCGGGAATATTACTGGAACAGTGAGGTGCGAAATGAGTGGACACGAGAAGTAATGGCAAGAGCTGTATTCCGACTGCCTTTCACTGACTCGGGCGCAGCCGCTGTCAAATTCCAGTTCTTAGATTACCCACAAATGTGTACATTACTAACGTCCCTCCACCAATAGTTTTAAATAATCCATGAAAACAAATGATACACAAAAAATACATCTTATCACTATAATATCTTATAAGTAACGGGCTTGCGAGAACAAATCTATGTTTTCTCGGGTAAACGTGGTCAGCGAGCAAGTCCGTCGAACAGGACAGCTGTGCACAGTACCCCGTCGGATGGCGCTCTCAGCAAAGAACCCGCGAGTCATAGGCCCTATGTTAGATTTTTATACTGTTTGTATATTTTGTATTTTATTTGATTACTTTTGTATAGGATTAGTAAAAACCTACCTAAAACGAAATAAGTATACAAAATAATAATGTTTGAGTCAGTTTTGAGACCTATTACGTATATTACTGGTAACGCCATCTAGTTCGCTCTGCATACAACCGTTTTAATATATATTTAAAATTAAAAATATCATAATATCGCTCCTTCGTTTTCCTTAATTTATCTCCTTCCCCGCACAATCTCATCGCTTACGCAAGAAGGAGACACAAATACAGAATAATGAAGAAACCTGGCTTGTGGCAACACTGAATGTGTTATAGTCAGTCTACCTACCGCTCGCGCCATCATGACAGCGTAGTTCATCGTACTTCATATTGAAATGTAATCCCATCAAAAACATTCTGTAAAAAAACTAGCCAAGTCTCGATGAAGCTGCTTGTTTATCTCTAAAAAGTAATGAAATCTAGACAAAGTAGTGCCAAGTCTAAGGTTCCTTACTGCAATTTCTTTATTATTATAGTTATACATACAGTCTACTTTAATCACCCCGCACCCACATAACTTTTGGCGAAACCAATTACAAAGTGTAATAATAATCCTTGAGTGTATTTCCAACATTAAGTTACGTACCCAAAGGGTAAAAACGGGACCCTATTACTAAGACTTCGTTGTTCGTCCATCTGTCTGCTTGAATAAATATATTTAATTTTAAACAAATATATTGTCGTGCGAAGAGAGCGGAGGGGCGCAGTACGCGTTTGGCAGCAGCATGCACCGCGGCTCGTAGATGAAGGGCTACGAATTAGCCCGAAACATGTCGAGCTAAACTCGATTTATTAAACGTGAGTTATCCGAAAACATTTTTAACATATATTTCACTTCATTTCATTTCTGTCTGTCTGTCCGTCTCTCACCAAGCTGTATCTCGAGAATCGTAAGAGCAGATGAAATTTTCACAGATGACGTACGTATCTTGTTGCCGCTTTAACAAATAAATAGTAAAATTTAAATAATAATAATAATTACCTAAGGGGGGTTCCCATAGAAAAAATCGTGATATTTTGACCTGTTTTAGTGGTCACCATTCTGCGTGCTGTATCGAAAGAACTGTAATAGCTAAACGGTTGAAATGTTCATAGCTTATTTGTTTGTATGTCCACTACAACAACAAATACTTAAAACAAAATAATAATTATAATTAAGGGGCTCCAATGTAACAAACATGTTCTTAACGCTTTTTTTTATTACATCATAAACCGTAATTTACCTTTCATCAACCTAGTCAATGGTACGGAATACTTTGTATGCGAGTCCGACTCGCACTTGTCGGTTTTTATTTATATATTTTATGGTAACTAATAAAATATTAATGCCAAACATGACTTTTATTACTAATTACTTTATAAGTAGAAATTTTGTAATTTTATATAAACTGCAATATAAAGATAATTATACTTAATACCTGACTTTAATTTTAGGATTGCAAAAAAAAGAAATAAAGCTAAATGTTACGACCACCTTACATTTACAATTTCTCAAAAACAGCAACGTTTTGCTTTGCGCCATGTAGGTTCATTTAAATTTCCGCTTAATTTCATCAAAAATAGAAATAAGTGGCAAGATTTCTATTTAACCTTAAAAATAAATATGATGAAAAAGCAATATTTTCTTTTTTCAAATCCCAAATGAAGCCTAAGCTATACGTTAATAGCTATCTTGTGAAAATATTCAGAAAGAAACTATGTTTTTCGTATTTTTGAATCATACGCGGAGCAAACGTCAAACTTTAATCGTCATTTCCCAAAAATTATAATTTTTGAGATCTTTCTTTTTATTATTAAGCGTGCGTAAGTGAGTGAATGTCAAAAATGCGAAACTTTCCTTTCGCTTAACTTCGGAACTAAATGACCTACAGACTTAAAATTTTGGATTTTAAGTAAGTTATTATAGCTTATTAGACGACTAAAATTTCTGCGTTCTGGTCTTATCCAGAGGTTCTCTAAACGGGGGCCTGAATATGTGGCGAAATGGTTCCAGTAAAGCATGGTACTACGGCAGTGTACGTTTCGCGCTCATCTTGGTGGGGGCACTGCCGTGTCCCCCGATCAATCTTTGAGTATATAAACGTAGAAACCATACAGCTCTAGTTAGTAATAGCTCTTGCGTCTTTAGAGTGCAATCTTTTAATTAAAAAAATCATTACCATCATAAGTTTTGTTGACATTGGAAATTAAAAATGAAAGATACGGTTGGTTATGCGCAACTTAACAGTCGTATTGCAACTGATGTTAAGGAAGCTTTCGAGCAAATCCCAATCAAATGGCAAAAGAACCCAAGAGTTTTGGACATAGGCTGCGGAGACGGGAAAGTCATGATGAATATCTTAAAAAAGTACATGCCTGAGAATTTTTCGAAACTGGTTGGATGTGATATTAGCCAGATCGCTGTGGACTATGCTCAAGACCACTACGGGGGCGACAAAGTCCAATTTAGGCGCCTAAACATAGAAGATGAGTGTCCTGCTAAACTGGAAAGCAGTTTTGATCACGTGTTCTCGTTTTATGCATTCAAATATGTTCATAAGCAAATGTAAGTTCGTATTTTTGCTCCTTGGTAGGTACTTGTAATATAACGCAATGACTGAGAAATTGACAATGATCAATTGGCATATTACCAATTACGTTGGTATTCTAGTAAGCGTGGGATTTTTTTATAGGTTTAACCTTATACTTAATTTTTTTTGGAAATTTCCGGATGGAAAAAAAAAGAAAAAGAATGTATTGTGATTTTTTATTTTACTATTGTGTTTTGTTAGTGATTCTGACTTTCAGGAATTAATTTCCTTACGGATATAATTATCACCCTGTAGCTCTTTCTCGTTTTTCAGGCTTAAAATTATGCTGGAGTTGGCTACAATGTGAGAAATAGTTATAGATTTGTCTATGTCGCGCTTCGTGTGCTCTGCCTACCCCATTTGACACCGCGGGCGTGATTGTATGTTAACTATACTTTTTTACAGGATCGCATTCAAAAATATCTACGATATGCTCTCTGAAGGCGGCACCTGTCTTATAATCTTTCCTGGACACAGCAGAGCTTCTGAGGTGTTTGAAGAACTGTCCCGTACGCTGAAGTGGGGCCCGTATCTTAAAGACGTGCGCACTAAATTCATGGCGCCATATCAGGATTGCCCGGTAACGTAATTGACATTAGTGGGTTAAGAATTACTCGTATAATTTTTTCTTAGATGTGTGAGAGGCAACTACGGAAATTCAAGGCACAGCACAGTGTAGTATACTTTTTATGGCTACCCTCGGCGGTCGCTCTGAGGTTGTCAATTGTGGCAAACGCTGAACTATCGAGCTACTGGCAAATCAAAATCCTAATCACACTACGCATTTTGCATCAGCTTTTTAAATAATAGCTTACATTCCTCTATTCGCAAAATCATTCGATAACAATAGAAGGAGTTGTGGATTATTGCTTAATAATTTCGTCTGAAAATAATTAGTGATCGATACAATCGGAACTAAAATGAACTTCACACATACGGTCATGCAAGCAATCTGAATCTATTAAATCTTCTCTATGGCTAAATCTCAACCATTCAGTTCGCCTGAAACAAGACACGATTATCGCTATCTTTAAAAAATGCCGTACCTAAACTTCAATATTTAACTGTGTAAACAGCCAGAACAATTAATAATGAAGTGGAGGGGGCCTCTCCAAACCCGCAGTACGGGCAGTTTACAAAACAAAAATAATACCTGCCCGTAAAATGTTACGTTTCCCAAATTTCATTATATTGGAGATCCCTTAAAATTTTCGGTTTATCCTAGTTTCACAATTTCTATTGCCCTATTGGTATTGAATAGACCTAAATCTATCTAGTGGTACTTAAAACATCAAAACAACAAGCTACCAGTTTAGTAAATTTTATAGCGGCCTGAATTACGTTATAAAAATGTAGTAAAGTAGTATTTACTTCATTTTTCAAAGTAGGAGAATATTATTGCTTTGGAAGTCGTAGTGAGACGTTTGTCTACCTAAGTACCTAAAACAATCTATGCCGTAGCCTCAAACTAAGTACAATACTTTTATCGCTGCGGCATGCCGTAGACTCAAGCTAAGTACAATCCTTATATCGCTGCGGCATGCCGTAGTCTCAAGCTAAGTACAATCCTTTTATCGCTGCGGCATGCCGTAGTCTCAAGCTAAGTACAATCCTTTTATCGGTGCGGTATGCCGTAGACTCAAACTAAGTACATTTCTTTAGCGGTTTGATGTAGTATTTTAAGAGTACAACCCTTTCAGCGCTGCGCTGTTCGAAACTTTTTTTATTGTTATTATTGTGTAAGTTGCTACTCGTGTATGTTCTCCACTTGTATATTTTAACTACTATTTTTTTTTCTTGGAATTCAACTAAAAGTGACATGATTTTGCAGGATATAGAAGGCAAGGTGCGTAGTATGATGGAGCAAATCGGCTTCAAGGAAGTGAATGTGAAAGTGCCTTTAAAGTCGTATGCTTACCCCGGCGGTGCAAACGAATTTAAAAGTGAGTCATTTTGGTTTCATGCATTACATAATTACATAATATTTATCACGGCTGTATTCCAAAACAGGGTAGACAGAAAGCACGAAATATTGCATTGTTCAAACCATGCCTACTTCACGCACTGCAGCCAGTTCAAGCAAAAATTTAGGTTAAAACATGAAAGGTTGCCAGCCTGTTGCCTCCTTGTGGACTATGGAACCCCTTAAAAGTACAAATAGGTCACCCGGAACATTTAGGAATATTTTAAGAGATTTTCATTGAATTCTTTGTGTAGTGTGGGGTTTCGAACTACCCGCACTTGATTTCCATCAATAACGGCTCCTCGAACTACCCGCGTTTTATTAATGTTATCCACAATAACAATGTCAGATTCTCTCTCCGAATGTTCATCTCTATGGTTTGTTCTTTTAGGTACTTAAAAAAAGGTAAACAAACCCGACAAAGTCAAAAATCACGTAAGGTATGTGTTGCTACATTTTTAATACGACACTCTCTTTTTTAGTCGCATTACAAGATCAATGTAATGCGACTCAAATAGAAAGTGTCGGATTTAATGTAGCAACACTTAACTATGACTGATAACTTTGTTTGTTTACCTATTTTTAAGTTCCTAAAAGAAGAAACCATAGGCTGAGATTTATTAATAACCGGATTTCATGAAGATTATAAGCTTAACCTTGGTTAATTTTATTATGCTTTTTGATAGTCCCGCGTACATATTGTACATGATGGCCGAATAGCCCAACGGTTAGAGAACCTGACTGTGAAGCTTGAGGTCCCGGGTTCGATCCCCGGTCGGGGCAGATGTTTGTATGATGAATGCGAATGTTTGCTTTCGAGTCTTGGATGTTTATTTAGATAGAAGTAAGTCTATCAGTTGTCTAGTATCCACAACACAGGCATTAAATTGCCTAATTTGGGACTAGGTGATTGGAGTAAATATTGTCCAGTGATATTTATGTCCAGTGATATTTATATTTAAATGTGAATAAGAATGACGAAAGTTTATAACATTACAGGCACGATGTTGGTATGCATGTACCTATGTATGCATAATTTTATAAGTTTTTTTGTTTTATTTCAGAGATAAAGAAGACCATGTGTCCTTATGAAGATTTGATACCGAAATGGGACGATTTCATGGATGACTTCGTTAAAATTGAGCCAGATGCTGGAAACCCTATTTATAATTTAATTATAGCGTATGGTTCAAAGTAAATCATTGAATTACAATACAAATAATTAAACGTTTCTTTGTTTTGATCAAGCTAGTTTATACCCTAAGTGCCGGGTTAGAATAGCACCTCCTCCTTTCTTCCCGTGGGTGTCGTAAGAGTCGACTCTGGGAAAGGGTTAGTGTATTGTGGGCGATGGGCTAGCAACCTGTTACTGCAATATCACGTTTAACCATCTGATTACCCTGAAAATGCTAAACGTGGCACTGAATTTTTAGAATTCATGTGCTCTGCCTACCCCTCTTGGAAATACAGGCGTGAGAGTATGTACGTACTCTTTTATTTAAGAAGTTAGAAGGGGGGAGGGGGACACAACTTTTTCAACTTTGGAAGCGTCTGTCGCGCAAACTATTCACTTTAGAAAAGTATGATGTTAGAAACCTCAATATCATTTTTGAAGAGCTATCTACAAATACCCCACACGTATGGGTTTGATGAATAAAAAAAGTTTCAGTTCCATGTATGGGGAACCCTAAAAAATTATTGCTTCTTTTTAAATTATGTGTCACAATCTTAATGCGACTCACAAAACACATCTACTCATCGAGTTTTATTAGTATAGTTCTCATAGTTTCGTAAAAAAGTGGCTGTGACATACGGACGGACGGACGGACAGACATGACCAATCTATAAGGGTTCCGTTTTTTTGCCACTTGGCTACGGAACCCTAAAAAATTTAAGTACATACATACACTTGATTGACTTCTGTTCATTTTAGTATTTCGATCTGTATTTTTCACTCAAAGTGAACCAATAGTAAACATGAATGAGACATGAGAAATTCATAACGGTGAACCATCTGATTAAAGTTTTACCAAATGGTTATCTACTTATTACTAGCAAAATGTGTCTCTATTGGAAACAAAGTGTGTATTTCAAATGTTTCAACAACATGACTACGTTCATCGTGTTGTTCTGAACTAGCATACCACAAACAGTGATTGAAGAGACGGCCTGTTTATGTTTACAGTCTGTTATTCAACAATAACAGCGTTTTACATCCCTCTGCTATGCCTGACTCGGAGAACTACTGTTTTATTTGGAAATTTACAAATGGTGCTACGTTTGAGATTGTTTTTTCTGATTGAAATTTTGTTTTAGGATGTTCTGCAGTATTAGGCAACTGTTACTGTAATAATAATAGAGATTTTTGACATATCTCGCTACATTCGCTTCGATAAAGTTTCACATGAATATTTTAAGTAATTATTTGTAGAGCACTAAACTTGCGTAAGTAAGGATATAAAGTGTGCAATATTCGGTTTCCTTTGAAGAACGCAAAAACAGCGGCAAAAGCGATCTATGCAAACAATTGCGTATCGGCTCTTGCAGGCTCTCTACCGTGCCGTGCCCTCCGAGTACCAACGTTCTCCTAATTCCATAATAATATTCATGACGATACTAATTATGAAAGATAAAGCAAAAGAGGTATGTCAGGATCGTAGCGAGTGGAATAAAGTAGTCTCTGCCTACTCCTGTGGGAAAGAGGCGTGACGTTATGTATGTATGTATGTACGATAATAATACTCAAATCGTAATTAGAACATTACGTTACTACCTAGTCACTAATTTCATAATGCATCCAAAAGTAATAACGTGTGTAAAACAACAGACATGTATCGTATAATTTGTGCTTTGATAAATGAGATTAAAAAACATTTGAAATAACTTTTTGTAAATGGTAATTAGTAGAATATGGTATTTGAGTAAAAGTTCTACAGAATGAAATAATAAAATTAAATACTCCTGAAACAATAATACTGGCAATTGGCAGGCAAAGAAATAGTGCTGAGTAATACTTGTACCGACCACAACCTTTCATAGCCATAAAATATAACGTGGGGTGGGTTGGTTCTTTCACGAAAAACCTACTAAATGGATTTTAATACATACATACATACATACATATTCTCACGCCTGTATTCCCATGAGGGGTAGGCAGAGCACATGGACTCAAAAATCCAGTGCCACGTCTAGCAAATTGAGGGTAACCAGATGGTCAAACGTGATATTGTGGTGACAGGTTGCTAGCCCATCGCCCACAATACACTAACCCTTTCCCAGAGTCGACTCTTACGACACCCACGGGAAGAAAGGGGGAGATGCTATTCTAACCCGGCACCACACGGGAGATTTTAATGAGACTTTATAATAATGTAGCCCAGCAGTAATGTAATAATTACCTAGCATCAGAATAACACTAGGCTAAAATGTATTAAGATATGGTGTGATTTGTCCAAAATGGGACGATAAGTGAGGTAAGTAACCAAAATCTACGTGGACGAAGCCATTCAAGTTCATGATTAATTTTAAAAAGTTCATACCAGATGATTTAGCCGAACCTGATTGGATGTGATATTAGAGCATCAGCATAGAAGATCTATTTACTTCGAAAGAGGAAACCAACAAGAAGTTGGCAGATATGGGTTTCACGCCGCACTTGCTTAATTTTTTTGCTAGCTATATGCGAGATCGACAGCAGTTCGTCGATTACAAAGGATATGAGTCAGCACCATATTTTACTCGTTCAGGTGTTAGCCAGGGCAGTAACTTGGGCCCACTTGAATTTATAATAATGGTCAATGATTTACCTAAGGTAATTAATTACGCGACTTGTCTATTATTTGCGGATGATTTTAAGCTGTTATATGCCATTAAGGACAAGAACGACTGCAAGCGCTTGCAAAACGATATAGACCGTGTTATAGAATGGAGCCGGGTAAACAAACTACAGTTCAATTATGCAAAATGCTCGTTGATCACTTTTAGTCGCGCGCGCACGACCGTGCAGTTTGAGTACAAGCTACGCGAGGTTCCAATGCAGCGCGTCTGAAGTGTGCGTGACCTGGGAGTACTTATTAACGATGACCTGACTTTTAGGGAGCACATTAATAACGTCTGTAAAAAGACATACAGTAGTTTAGGATTTGTACTTAGACAAACACAAAATTTTACAAAGCTAAGTGTAATAAAAGCGTTGTATGATGCGCTGGTTAGAAGCCAGCTGGAGTGTAACGCGGTGGTCTGGGCACCGCACGAGGCTAAGTACAAGATGATGTTGGAGCGCATACAAAACAAATTCACGCGTTTCTTGTACTTAAAATTGTATGGTGTATTGTATATCCTTTTTACCCGTTAATGTACCCTACTTTATTTGTGCTTGGCATGGTTGGTTACAACAAACTAGAGGTTAGAAGAGACTTTGCTTTGGCTCAGTTGATATTTATATTGGTTAGGGGTAAACTTCATAATCCGGGCATTCTCGAAATAATAAGTTTATCTGTCCCTGACAATTACGTAACGCGACGGCGGCGGCCCAAGCTGTTTCGGGTGCCCAGCGGCCGGACCAACCTCTTTAATAAGGCCCCTCTCACTAGGGTTTTCCATATTCTGAATGATGTGGCTGAGTTAACAAATTTGTTCTCATGTTCTTTGTGTGAATTCACTAAGGTAACCTATAATGTTTTGTGCTGCTGTACATAGAATAAGTTTTCCTTTTTTGTCATTTCTTTTTTTCTTCATAACAGACTGCCTATTATAATGTTGTATCGACAGTTTTAGTGTCAGTTCGCTTTGAAATGTATCGATTTTGAAGCGATTTTTGAAATCTACTGGCAAATTAAACACGATTTAGATTTTTGGTGCGTTAGACAATAGCGCTGCAGTACTAGGCATTGTTAAGAAAACATGTAATAAATATTCAATTTCATGGATATCTCGTACATATCTAAGTGTGAGACCAAATGTTTATTAGACAAATTGTATCCTAAACATTAGTCCTACCAATTTGTATAATAAACCAGTTTTTTTTTTTTTTTTTAATTTTTAGTTGGTTCGATTCCCGGTTGAGACAAGCAAAATTTTAAAAATCTTTTAATGCAGTTTTGTTTCTTTCTAAAAATGAAGGAATGTTTTCTTTCAGCAAAATGAGCTAACTAAAAGATTTAGAGTAGTTCCCCTCCAGGGCCCATTGAAACTTTCCATCCTGTATAGCATTACCTCAGACCAGAAAGAGGTCATACTAACGTTTAAAATTTAAATATTCAGTACTCTCACCATTTCGCAATGTAATATGGAAGCCAAAGATGGTCAGTTTTATAACCAAACTTTAATCAAATGCCACATCGTGATGTCAAGGAGGCATTAGAGCAAAATCCATTATAATTTTAAACAAAAAAAAACTGACTTCAAATTTGGGCTATACTGAAAGCATTTGTCTAATGAGGGTGACCTTCCATCACCATCAGGCCTGACTAATTACTGAAATTGTAATTTCCAGTTTGCAGATGCATTCAGTATTGAAAGAATTATCCTTTAACTCCTAAGCATTAAGGAGTTGACCTTCCATCATCAGCTCAGTCTTTTTTTTTACTGCCAAACGTAAATACTAGTGTAGCTTTGAAAAATGTACTAAAAACATTACCTGTGCCTATAAAATTTGAGGGTTGCCTGCGATTTCCCTCATATTCCATCATCAGGTCAAGATAATTATGCTGACAATGGGACCACCTGGAAACTATAACCTTTCAAACAAAAAAAGAATTTTCCAAATAGGTCCAGGCGTCTTCGAGTAATCAGCGAACACACATAAAAAAAATAAAAAATAAAACATCCCGACGAATTGAGAACCTCCTCCTTTTTTGAAGTCAGTTAAAATTTGAAAAAAGAAGCAAGGATTTTAGAAATAGGCTGTGGAAATGGATCACTCAGTATGAATATATTCAAACCGCAAATACCAAAAGACTTTAAGAATTACATAGAGTGTAATATAAATCACAATGTGGTGAATTATGCTAAAAAAAATATAGCAGCGAAAGAATTCGGTTCAAGACCCTTGACATCCAAGATGATGTTCCTAGTGAAATGGTAGGGAGCTTTGATCACGTGTTTTCATCGTATACTTTCCACTGCGTCGGACGTCAAGTGTAAGTATAACGCCGGTTCATTATAGCTGCTAAGGCAAAAAAACGATTCTAATTTCCATTTCCACCATTGTACTTGATGAAAGGTGTCACCATACCCAAACTTTGTTAAAAGGGTTAGGTATACCTACTTAATCAGTCTATTATATTATAATTGCTGAACATCCCAAAATGTCTCTTTTCCTTTTTACCCACGACTGAACGGAGCAGCTATAATGCGTTTCGGGTGAGAGATGTCTATGTGTGCGTTTGCCCGCTTGTGCAAAGTAATGTTCCCATCTTTCCCACCTTCGTGCGCGAGTCCGACTCGCAGTTGGCCGGTTTTTATTGTTCGGTAGATGTGCCTTTGTAATGCGTTTCAAAGTGAATAGTAGATACGTTAATTGACCGTCGAATAAATTCAGATTGAGAACTGAAATATTTAAATCATCAAACGTAATCGTAATTAATTTTAAAAGACGAAAGGCAATCACATTTGGTTTAAGTTACACGTTTGACAGATCGTTCACACGAGATTATCCGTGACTTACAAAATATTGTCCTATACATACTTAGTTGTAAATGAAAGGGTAATCCCATCAAAAACATTCTGTAAAAAAACTACCCAAGTCTCGTTCAAGCTGCTTGTTTATCTCTAAAAAGTAATGAAATCTAGAGATAGTTGTGCCAAGTCTAAAGTTCCTTACTGCGATTTCTTCATTATTATAGTTAATGTTGTGTGCCTTGGCCGTTGAACATTTTTTATACGTTAGTGCGTACTAGTCAATTTTGTTTACATGTAATGTTGCAACTACCTACCTTGTTTGTTACGCGTTACTGGTATGGGTAATTAGTATAAAGTGTTCAACGCCCAAGTCACACAACATTAACTATAATAATGAAGAAATCGCAGTAAGGAACTTTAGACTTGGCACAACTATCTCTAGATTTCATTACTTTTTAGAGATAAACAAGCAGCTTGAACGAGACTTGGGTAGTTTTTTTACAGAATGTTTTTGATGGGATTTCACTTCTTTTTGTAGAAACGTGAGCATATTCATTAATTTTGTTAGATTTTCTTATTTTACACATTTATTTATTTTTGCAAATTATCTTTCTTTTCTTTTTCCGGTTTTGATCTTGTACAGTAGGAACAGTTTTTCGTATTACCCATTTGCGTTACTTAAATTAGAAGATGTCTCTCGATGCTGGATTTTTGCAGTTACAGTCGATTTTTTTTATGTACCAGAGCAGCTCAGGGTCTTCATCAGATACTTCAGACCTCAGATTTTTGACATCAAATGAAGCGCCCCACTAATTTGAATGTTTTTTGTAAAGGAGGTATGTCGATCTCTATAATAGTTTGGCTGGGCTCTAGTGTTTTTACCAGGTACTCCAGATCTTCGATTATCCTAGTTTTTATATTTTTCCCTTTGTGTAGCCGTTAATCCCTAACCATGTACCAAATTTCAGCTCTCTGAGTCTATTGGAAGTACTAGTTCTATTTTGATGATCATGAGTGAGTGAGTGTCGAAAATGCGAAACTTTGCTTTCGCTTAACTTCGGAATTGAATTACCTACATACTTGAAATTTTGGATTTTAAGTATGTAGTTATAGCTTACTAGATGACGAAAATTTCAGCGTCCTAGCATTATCCAAAGGTTCTCAAATAGGGGCCTGAAAATGCCGCGAAATGGTTCCAGTAAAGGATGGTACGGCAGTGCTTGCTTTGCGCTCGACTTGGTGGGGGCACTGCCGTGCCCCCCGATCGACGTGAGATCATTCTAGGAAAACGATATAATCTGAGAACAATAAATTCGTTTCAGAAATTAACGTCAACGTTTTGAATTGCACTCCTTCCTTTTCGAAACAATATACACCGTGTCCAATAAGTTCGAATACAGTAGCAATATTGAATAAAACAAATTTACGAAAAGGTATTACAATTGAAATTATATTTTATTAATTACCACACTTATACATTTTATTTATAATAAATATTTCGGAATAACTCCACTTTTAACTTTTTTACCAGGCTCAAACGCTTCTCGAGTGAATCACACGCGGCACGCACCATTTTCATTGGCATTTCATCCCGAATACGCTCGATAACCTTTTTGAAATTATTTAGGTTTATGATTTTATAATCATGGAGTTTCGAAAGCATGTACGACCATGCAAAATAATCCTGTACGTTCAAGTCTGGAGATCTGGGTGGCCATTCATGTTTCGGCAAAATATCTGTGCTTATAGGCTAATTTTAGCCTGACACAAAGCTTGAAGGATGTTTTCCGTATGTGAAGGAGCTAGGTCTTGTTGGAACACATAATATTAATTCCCAAACATACTTTTTAAGTTGGGGGCAACAATTTTCTCCATTATCTTAGTTTTATAATAAACTGCGTTAATTTTAACGCCTTTGTCTGTAAATACTAAAAGCAGTTCACCCCGCTTACAGACTGCACCCCACACCATGACCGATGGTGAGCTCTGGAACCTAGGACCATTTTGCATTATGAGGCTATTCTAACACAAACAGTTTCTCGTCAGAAAAAACAAACTGGTGACCGGCGTGCCAAGAAAGTATCGTGTTAGATCTCTGCACTCTCTTTTTTTGTTCGCTTCGGAAATGCCATGTACTTTGCGTTTTTTATAAGCATGGTATCCTAGATCCATCCTCAAAATATTGTGCACGGATCCTTTTGATATTTTTAGGTCAGCAGCTAATTTTCTTATGGAGCGGTGTTTATTTCGTCGAAGTCGCTCTCTTACAATCTTGACTACTGAATCGGTTCTAGCTGAACGTGGCCAGCCGGATCTTTTCCTGTCTTCTATCGAGGAGGTCTCTTTATACCTTTTGATTGTAGTGTAAACTAGATTGCGTTTAATTCCAAGGGGTTTTAACCCCTTAAAGGTAGCACTTGGGCTGTCGCTATTGCAAAATTTTCTAATAATCGTTTCGCGAAACAGTTTCATCATGGATAAAAAGCAAACTACAAATCCTTGACGTTTGAAGTGATTGTATTTTGTTAACGTCAATATATTATCTTTAATTAAAATAAGGATTAGATATTCTGTAATCGACATGTCTTTAGAACTAAGGTAAAAATATGTGTATTCGAACTTATTGGACACGGTGTAGTACGAACAATAAATTTCGCACACTTGTGTCTATTGGCAATTATTGACGTACCTACCGTCTTCAATGTAAATTGGAAAAATATAGTGTGCCTTTAATTAGTAACGCTGAAAAATTTGTTCCACGTCAGACCACGTCATTTTGTTCTTATCGTTGGTGCCGCGTGGCTCAAAACTGAGACGCGTTTTGCAACGTAACTTGCCAACTGATCGTAATTGCAGGATTAAGCCTGTGTCTACATTTTTTTTTTATCGTATACTTGTAACGTGTGTAGACACCTTAGCGCCGTCCCATTTAGCTTCGTCGTAGTTGAAGGCGGGTATGGCAGCTGAACAAGCCACGGCGGCGAAACGCCGCAAATATACAGATCTCTCAGGAGACTTTGTATTTGCGGCGTTTGCAGTAGAAACTCTGAGTCCGTGGAGCTAAGACGCACACAAACTTTTTGGGCAAATAAAATCCAAATTATAATTATCAAATTACCCATGACCAATTGACCACAGGGCTGGTGCATTTCTCGCTTAGCGAATCGGTTTGACGATCCAGCGCCGAAATGCAGCCAGCGTCATGGGTACCTTGCCGCAGGGAAGTGATTTGGGGGACATTTGTACCATCGAACCAATTGATTCCTGACCCACAATAGAACCTATTCACAGTGAACGTCATAGAGACATTGCATTGCTTGAGAAAGGAAATCTTTATGACGTTTATTGTGACAACGTTCTGCGGTCGGTCAGGAATCAGTTGGTTCGATTGTACATAATTATCAGTGATCGGCGATCGGATGCATTTTATGCCAATTTGACGTTTAACACCATGAATAGTAATAACTAATATGGATAAGTCAGTGTTGAATAAAACCACTTTTATTAAAAAGTAACTGAATTTAATTTGTTATAGTAATTAATCATTATTTTTTCTACGTTTGATATTGTCAATCAATTTCGTTTAACATTGAGGATCCATTTGTATAAAGAGAACAACCGTTCGACGTCAATAGACGTGAGAGGTACATACTAGATCAATTTCAATAGATTTTAATGTATGTGTTACCGGAAATGTATGAAATCAAGGAATTGTATACAAATCCTAGGAAATGTGTACAATTCCGATAATATTTAGGAAATGTATAAAATATTGTTTGAAAAACCATTTAATGCATAGATATCCTAGGAAATGTATAAATTTCCTCGGAATTGTATACAATTCCAATATCGTATTAGGAAATGTATAAACCTTTTTTTGTTTGTTTGGGAAATGCATTTACGCACTATCCCTGAGTCGTTTCCGACAATCCAGGGAGTGTGTGGGACTCAGAGTGGGGAGAAATACCCAATAGAACCTAACCGCCCTCGTTGCCATTAATGCGGGTGTCCCAGGGAGATGCGGGTGTCCCAGGGAAATGTGGGTGTCCCATGGATGGAAATGTATAAATCTAACCTAACCTAATCTAACCTAAGTAAAATCGCTGTTTCGTAAGCGGATGCGTGATTTGGCAGCCATTTTTGAACATTTCTGATTGCGATTTAGGAAATAAATAGATTTCGTAGGAAATGTGTACAGTGTAATTTATTTCACTTATTTCCGTGGGATTTTAGGAATTACATACATTTCCTAGGAATTGTATACAATGACGGATTACATACATTTCCGTTAACATATGTACAAAATAATGACAGGAACGTCAATGAGACAAGTAAAAGACATAAGATGACGTAAACTCATTCGTTCGGTAGATAATTATATGTGGCCTATGTTTCATAATCATATTTATAGGCAATAGAAATGTTAAAACCTTGATAGTAATAACTGAATAAAAAAACAAACATTTTAAGTAGGTATTTTTTTAACGAGAATATAAATAGTCATATCCATGTAATAATTTCGTCAACAATTTGACATAAAATGCTTCCGATCGCCGATCTGTAATAATTATGTGTAGTTAAGTTTAGGCTAGTTTTAGAAAATATTGTTTTTATAAGTTTTCTGTAGGTATAATAATATTCAATAATTGTAACTGTTTAAATAAACAAGTGGATAAATAACATCTGGTATTTTTCGCCTAGACAGTAAAAGCTACTGATAAGAGAGAAGATCTCGCCGATAATGTGAAAGCGAGTAAATCACGACAATACAATGTCCGCATGGGACTTAGATCAATGTCTAGGTTGTCTTGTCTAATATACCAAAGTTTACCTTAAGGACGTATAAAACTCGTAGGACAAAACTAAAAGTGGGGAGATTTCAAACAATTGTCATAGCTAATCACAATTTCGGATACCAATGCTTGAAAGAACGACATTTTTTATTATACTAAGTTGTCCCATTATACCTTATCAGCTCATTTGCTGGTTTCTACCATGTGTGTTTAACTCAATATCCTAAAAAATATAATTTTGCCTCACCAGCGTCGATATTGAGCCTTTTTCTAGTCTTTATAAGGTATGATTTATATTCCTATCACTATTACAAACCCTATAAGATGGCATGTGCTGCGATGCGCACTGACGTGGATTTTGTGGATAAAATTGCATCTGTATCTGTATAATTTAATAACAAGATTTCTTTTTGCAATTCTTATAGCTGCCGATTAATTAGCAAGAGTGGAGATAATATCACGTGCTTATTTGCTCGTAGTATTGATGTTGATACAGCTGCATTTATCCAAGTGCTCCTTCTGTATAATTAGTTATGAAAACCTATGTGAAATTTTTATTTTTTTTTTTCACCTGGTGATCCGTTTTTTCTCATATTGCACAACTATCGATTTGTCGATAAAAAATGTTTCTTACCCTAGTTTGATTGAGACAGGCTTTTGTTTTGCTTTGGATTTTCCGGGCTCTGCTAATCAGGATCACCAGGTACTCCACTCCTCCTACACTCCAGATCTTTGATTATCCTAGTTGTTAGATTTTTTTTTGTGTGGCCATTTAACTCTAATTTCAACTCTCTGAGTTTATAGGAAATACTAGTTCTATTTTGATGATCATAAGTGAGTGAGTGTTGAAAATGCAAAACTTTACTTTCGCTTAACTTCGGAACTAAATGAGCTACCTACTACAGACTTAAAATTTTGGATTTTAAGTAAGTAATTGTAGCTTACTAGAGGGCTAAAATTTCTGCGTCTCATCCAGAGGTTCTCTAAATAGGGGCCTGAAAATGCGGCGAAATGGTTCCAGTAAAGGATGGTACTACGGCAGTGTTTGCTTCGCGCTCATCTTGGTGGGGGCACTGCCGTGCCCCCCGATCAATCTTTTGGGTATATAAAACTAGAAACCATGAAGCTCTAGTTAGTAATACCTCTTGCGTCTTTAGAGTACGATTTTGTAATTAAACAAATAATTACCATTATAAGTTTTGTTGACATTGGAAATTAAAAATGATCGATCCGGTTAATTGGGCGCTAGTTAACAGTCGTACTCCAACTGATACTAAGGAAGCTTTGGAGCAAATCCCAATCAAATGGCAAAAGAACCCAAGAGTTTTGGACATAGGCTGCGGAGACGGGAAAGTCATGATGGATATCTTAAAAAAGTACATGCCTGAGAATTTTTCGAAACTGGTTGGATGTGATATTAGCCAGATCGCTGTGGACTATGCTCAAGAGCACTACGGGGACGACAAAGTCCAGTTTAGGTGCCTAAGCATAGAAGATGAGTGTCCTGCTGAAATGAAAGACAGTTTTGATCACGTGTTCTCGTTTTATGCGTTCCAATACGTCCCTAAGCAAATGTAAGTTTGTATTTTTTGATCCTTCGTAAGTAATGAGGCAATGATTTTTCCAATTTGACAATGATAAATTGGCATATTTCCAATTACGTCGGTATTCTAGCATGCGTGGAATTTTTCAGGTTTAACCTGACACTTACCTATTAACGGTGTGGTGTCGGGTTAGGATAATACCTCTCCATTTCTTCCGCTAATGTAGTAAGGGAGAACTAAGAAAATAGTTATAGATATGTTTTAGGTGACAAGGTAGCAAACCCTGCCACTATTATAGCTCTTTCTCATTTATCAGACTTAAAATTATGCTGGAGTTGGCTACGATGCGAGAAATAGTCATAGATTTGTCTATGTCATGCTTCGTGTGCTCTGCCTACCCCATTTGGCACCGCAGGCGTAATTGTATATTAACTTTACTTTTAACAGGATTGCATTCAAAAATGTCTACGACATGCTCTCTGAAGGTGGCACCTGCCTCATAATCTTTCCTGGACACTGCAGAGCTTCTGAGGTGTTCGAAGAACTGTCCCGTACGCCGAAGTGGGGCCCGTATCTTAAAGACGTGCGCACTAAAGTCATTTCGCCATATCAGGATTGCCCGGTAACGTAATTGACATTGGTGGGTTACAGTACATTGAGAAACAAGGGGAATAAGTGGATAATTTGTAACGAGAGTCTGTTAGAAGCCCGACGCCCTTTAATTTCCTTTACTGGCCGTGTTACACACAATGATTTTCATCACATTGGCGAGGAAAAACTAAAAATTAAAGAAAATGCATGACATCACGTCATCGCGCCGCGCCATTCCGCTTGCGCTGTCACTGCTGTCAGTGCGTTTAGGTCAATTATCACTTTTTAGGGTTCCGTAGCCAAATGGCAAAAAAACGGAACCCTTATAGATTCGTCATGTCTGTCTGTCTGTCCGTCCGTCCGTCCGTATGTCACAGCCACTTTTTTTCCGAAACTATGGGAACTATACTAATAAAACTTGGTGAGTAGATGTGTTCTGTGAACTGCATTAAGATTGTGACACAAAATTTAAAAAAAAGCAATTTTTTTAGGGTTCCCCATACATGGAACTGAAACTCAAAAAAAAATTTTTCATCAAACCCATACGTGTGGGGTATCTTTTCTAACATCATACTTTTCTAAAGTGAATAGTTTGCGCGACAGACGCTTCCAAAGTTGAAAAAGTTGTGTCCCCCCCCCCCTCTAACTTCTAAAATAAAAGAGTGATAAATAAAAAAAATATATGATGTACATTACCATAAAAACTATCAACGAAAATTAGTTTGAACAAAATCTACCAAGTAGTTTTTTTTATTAAATAAAGTTAAATTTTATCATTAGTTCGAAAATCTGTCACTAGATGGCGTTGTAATCGGTTTGTACGGAACCCTCAGTGCGGGAGTCCGACTCGCACTTGGCCGGTTTTTGTTAATCATATTACACAGACAAGAACTATGTTTCGTACAGAATGCGAATGGTCATACAGCCAGATTCTGCCAAAAAGGTTCAAACACAAAAAATGCGTGTTAAAAACGCATTGACATACATCCAAAGTATGTATTGAATTAATACAGTTTCGTAATGCATACTTAAAATTTGCATTTAAAAATTGGCCCTTAAGTTTTAATTGCAGAATTATTATTTTTACATTTGTAACCTCCTTAGTCTGAACTAACGTACTATCGAACCAACTGATTCCTGACCCATCGCAGAACGTTGTCACAATAAAACGTCGAGCAATGCAATGTCACTATGACGTTTACTTTGAATAGGTTCCATGGTGGGTCCGGAATCAATTGGTTCGATGGTACCTATACTAACTCTTGCAAATTTTAAAATTAAACTTTTCCTCCCTTGGGATGTAATGATAACTCCCGTGGTTACTATTAAAGCCTTTGTCCTGTGATGAAATGAATTACAAGTATCCATTTTTCTTGATTGCGTTAGAGGCAACTACGGAAGGGCAAGGCACAGAAAAGTGTACCTACTATACTTTTCATGGCTACCCTCGGCGATCGCTCTGAGGTTGTCAATTGACAACATTTCATTTTTTTGAGGCATCCATTTTATTGTTGTTTTCGATGCAGTTTGAAAAGCATAACACGCTGATAGTTC
>BHDV01012345.1:131684-147715 GCA_005406045.1 Adoxophyes honmai
TATAGCATAATGTTCAGGAAGCAAAACACTATCGAGTCGTATACAAATTTTAAAATGTTTTTAAAATGAAATGTTGTCAATTGTGGCAAACGGTGAACAATCGAGCTAATCGAACTATCGAGTAAAAATCAAAATCCTAATCACACTGCGCATTTTGCATCAGCTGTTTTGATAAAAGCTTGCATTCCTCATATGTAGCAATAATAGAAGGAGTTGTGGATTAATTGCTTAATTTAATAATTTCGTCCGAAAATAATTAGTGATACAATCGAAACTAAAATGAACTTCACACATACGCTAACACAATGAATCTAAATCTATTAAATCTTCTCTATGGCTCAATCTCAACCATTCAACTCGCCTGAAACAAGACACAATTATCGCTATCTTTAAAAAATCCCTTTTAATTTTCGGATTATCCTAGTTTCACAATTTCCATTGCCCTATTGGTATTGAATAGACCTAAACCTATCTAGTGGTACTTAAAACAACAATATGTATCCAAACAAAACAACAAGCTACCAGTTTAGTAAATTTTATAGCGGCTTCACTTTATTTATAAAAATGTATCTAGTAAAGTAGTATTTACTTAATTTTTTCAAAGTAGAAAATATAATTGCTTTGGGAGTCGTAGTGAGACGTTTTTTTTTACCTAAGTATCTAAAACAATCTATGCCGTAGTCTCAAACTACATTTTAGCGGTTTGATTTAGTATTTTTAGGAGTACAACCTTTTCAGCGCAGCGCTGTTCGAAACTTTTTTTATTGTTATTATTGTGTAAGTTGCTATTTGTTTGTGTTCTCCACTTGTTTATTATAACTACGATCATTTGATTTTCTTGGAATTCAACTAAAAGTGGCATGATTTTTCAGGATACAGAAGGCAAGGTGCGAAGTATGATGGAGCAAATCGGCTTCAAGGAAGTTAGTGTGAAAGTGCCGCAAAAGTCGTATGCTTACCCCGGCGGTTTAAACGAATTCAGAAGTGAGTCATTTTGGTTTCATACATACATACATAATATTTATCACGTCTGTATTCCCACAGAGGGTAGACAGAGCCCACAAAATATTGCATTGTTCAAACCATGGCTACTTCACGCACTGCAGCCAGTTCAAGCACAAAAGCTTAAGAGGATAGGAGTCGCGCCACTTCTCCATACAAACGTAGTCCCCTGTTTTCTCAGTGAATAATGACATAGAGCAAAAAAAATTTTTTTTGCATTATTGTTGTATTCGTTGTGGCTATGTCCCTATGATTTGCTTTTCGATTTAAATCATAGGGACATAGCCACAACGGATACAAATATAATGCAAAAAAAAATTTTGCTCTAACGTCATTACGAGTATTCACGGAGAAAACAGGGGACTACGTTTGTGTATGGAGAGGTGGTGCGACTCCTATCCTCTTAAAACATGAAAGTTACCACAGCGACAGGTTGCCAGCCTGTCGCCCAATGCATTCATAAATCAATTTCTTTAGTCGCCTTTTATGACATCCACGGATGAAATGGAGAATGGGTGAAGAGGAGGGGAGACACCACACGGGCAAATTTGGTTCCATACATACCTACATACATAACGACGATATTGGCAAATGGGGTGGACAGAGCGCATGAAACGCTATATAACAAAATCAGGACTACCTATCCTATTACAGGTTTTGCGGCCACTTTGAGCTTAAACTATAAATAAAACCGGACAAGAGCGTGTCGGGGCCGCACATGATAGGATCCCGTAGCTAGCTAAATTTCATTTAGCGATTGATTCCATACATTTTGTTCGGACGACTGTAACTACATAAGTTGGTCGAGTTGTATAAAAATAACTATCCATGATACCGAGTCCACTATAATTTTAATTGAAAGTACTTACTTTGAGGTATACAGCGAGGAAAGTTTCAATAGGCCTTGGAGGGGAACTATGTACTCTAAATCCTTTAGTTAGCTCATTTTACTGAAAGGAAACATTCCTTTATTTCTAGATAGAAACAAAACTGCATTAAAAGATTTTTAAAATTTTGCTTGTCTCAACCGACCGGGAATCGAACCCACTAAATATAAAAAAAACACGTTAAGTCACGTCCCCACCTCGGTTAATTTTATTATGCTTTTTGATAGTCCCGCGTACATATTTAAATGTGAGTGAGAATCACGAAAGTTTATAACATTACAGGCACGATGTTGGTATTCATGTACCTATGTATGCATAATTTTATAAGTTTTTTGTTTCATTTCAGAGATAAAGAAGACCATGTGTCGTTATGAAGATTTGTTACCGATATGGGACGATTTCATGGATGACTTCATTAAAATTGAGCCAAATGCTGGAACTCCTACTTATAATTTAATTGTAGCGTATGGTTCAAAGTAGATCATTGAATTACAATACAAATTATTAAATGTTTGTTTGTTTTGATCAAGCTAGTTAATACCCTAAGTGTTTTAGCCCCGTGTGGTGCCGGGTTAGAATAGCACCTCCCCCTTTCTTCCCGTGGGTGTCGTAAGAGTCGACTCTGGGAAAGGGTTAGTGTATTGTGGGCGATGGGCTAGCAACCTGTCACTGCAATGTCACGTTTGACCATCTGGTTGCCCTGAAGTTGCTAAACGTGGCACTGGATTTTCGAGTTCACGTGCTCTGCCTACCCCTCTTGGGAATGCGGGCGTGAGTATATGTATGTAGTGTTTTACCTGGTGTCCTGCCGTTTGGCAAATAACGTTTCCCAAATAACTTATCGTAACAGTTTTATTTCCCAAATGCATCTTTAGCAAAGTTACATTTCCCATTTTATTCATTTGGTCAAACTATCATTTCCCAAAATTTCACTGTGTCAAGATTTTATTTAGCAAATTATGCTTATAAAGCAAATGTTTTATTTTGTCAAAAATTATTTTCCAAACAAAATTTTCCCAAATTAATCACTTTGCAAGCTGAACTTATATTTAATTTTCAAAAAGAAATAAGGATATCTATCTATCAGTCTATATATTATTCTGTTACACTAGGCCGAAAAACTATTAAACGAAAAACGTTTCATCCGTTTATTGCTTTATTTTTCTTACTAAATCATTAGATACCTACTACGTATTTATCCTTTAGGCGGGTCAGACTTTGTTAAGGTTAGGTACGACGACGCACAGTGTTGCGGCTCCATAGTAGGTAGGGGACGAAATTATTTTTAAGGTTTATTGTTGACTAATTATCTTTATATGGTACAGAATGAAGAATTATACATTAAAAAACCGGCCAAGTGCGAGTCGGACAAAACAACAGAAAAAAATCTGTTTTTTTTGTATGGGAGCCCCCCTTAAATACTAATTTTATTTTAATTTAATTACTTTCTTTTAAAGTAAATATTTAATTAAATATTATGTGACCATATCAAGTATTTACCTGTTAAAGTTATTTAAATAGACCCAAAACAGCAAAAAAAACACGTTTTTTCTATGGGAGCCACCCTTAATAATAATAATTATTATTATTTTAGTATTTGTTGTTATAGCGGCAACAGAAATACATCATCTGTGAAAATTTCAACTCTCTAGCTTTCACGGTTCGTGAGATACAGCCTGTAGACAGACGGACAGACGGAAAATGGACGGAAGTCGAAACCTTTCCTTTTACCTAATTTTGCTATTTTGGCGGGTAATTTAGCTTCTGTTTTACAAATTCTAATAAATTTGTGCATTTTCTGTCCAAAGTTTTCGATGGATTTCGACATATAACCGCTACAAGCTCCTTCAACAATATGCCCTGCGGTAAACAATTATTATTACAGTTAAAGTTTGCAAAAAGTTGCAACTTTGCGTTTTATATTCCAGTAATATAAGGTCAATACTTCACTGTCACTAACATTTTATGGCGGCACGAAGTGGAATATTATACTTAAAGGTCTATAGAAGAAAAAATTCCACCTGTATTTAAGCTGTGCATTTAAATATTCCGTATTTTATAAAATGTTTGTAATATTTCAATTAGATAAAACGTTTTTACAAGACAATACCTTGGTCTACAGAATCCATGTTGCAATTTTAATAATAGTATAGTTTGTATCCGAAAATCGTAGTTTGAAACACCCAACTCGAAATCACTTAAACGTCTCAGAAATAAATTGTTAAACTTTGACAAGTGTTTTAGCAATGTTTCTGTGAGAAAGTACCCTCGTTTTTGGCATAATATGATACATTATTAACATAAGTTCAATAAATAATGTTTGCATTTGATCTACCTACATTTTTTGTTTTTCGTTTTTTTCCTACCGCCGCAACACTGTGCGACGAGCGAAGCGAGGAGGAGTGTTAGGTTGAACCGCGACCCTACAGCAAGCGAGCCGAGCGAGCGTGCCGCGGCAGGGGCCGGCGAAGCGCTAGAACCGTTTTTTTATTATTTTATACATTATAGGTATTAGGTACCCCAACCATGTCCACAACTAGTAGCGCCAGCGCCAGCCAATGTGGTATATGGGCAATTTAACCTCCTACGTAACTACTATTCTTATATAAACATTCGCGATATGTATATTATTATTTTCCAAGTGAAACATTTAACTAAATCGCACTAGTCATACTGGTACATAAAGTCTAGTATAGTGGGAAAGACTAGTATAGTGAATGAGCCTGTGTGGCATTTGAACCTGTGTGGCATTTAAAACAGGGAGTGGTTTTTTAAAAGACTATAATGTAATGTAAAAGTTTATGTACAAAGAAGTTATCTAAATCAGTACTGCTCAATTAAAAAAAATATAAATAATACTGGCCTTAGGACGGGTTAGGCTTTGGGAATGGGTAGCAGGGCAGGAAATTGAGGCCGCCTCGGAGCTCCCTCAGGCTTCAGTTCTCAGAGCCGGCAGAGCCGGTCTGTTCCGAGGCAGTAGGTCTAGGGCAGACGGAATGATAAAGAAGCGCAGCGGGAAAAGAAGGGCTGGAAATACAATCCGCCTTAGAATTTTGGTTGTAATACACATCCAAGTCTCGTTTCAGAGCCTAGGCCAGTGAACGTTAAGCTAAACGAGACTTGGATTAGGTTTTACAAAGTATTTACAAGGAAAAAAGGAAATTAATGCTATTTACAACAATATAATATATGTAGTACCTGCATAAGTGGCAGCCCTTTTGAAGCACAAACTAAACAGTAATTGTGTTATAATAAACAATTTAAGATAAATATTACTAAAAAGCGGCTTTCGCCTCACCAAATCAAGATCTATCTGCGACAAAAAACAAAAGCCAATCGGCAATTATGAATTTTGAATTTCTTTCTTTTTGTGAGCGGCCAGTTGTGCACCATTTAGGTTAGCCATGTTACAACGTCCATCCGTCGCTCCGTTTAGCCGTGAAAGACGGACATACAAAGAAACAAACAAACAAACAAACATATTTTCCCATTTATAATTTATAGTAATAATAATATAATAATATTAGTAGGTATGGACGTCGTAAAGTTAATATGCTCATGCTCATTTTAAAATTACTTGGGAAACTTATTCTTGCTTCCTCACCTCACCCAGTTGAAAGTGTACGATGAAAACATAATCCCATCAAAAACATTCTGTAAAAAAACTACCCAAGTCTCGTTGAAGCTGCTTCTTTATCTCTAAAAAGTAATGAAATCTAGACATAGTTCTGCCAAGTCTAAGGTTCCTTACTGCGATTTCTTTATTATTGTACTTAATGTTGTGTGCCTTGGCCGTTGAACATTTTTTCATACCTTAGTGGGTACATTAATGTTGCAACTACCTTTGTTACGCGAGATAATAGCCCATACTGGTATTGGTAATTGGTATAAAGTGTTCAACGCCCAAGTCACACAGCATTAACTATAATAATAAAGAAATCGCAGTAAGGAACCTTAGACTTGGCACAACTATGTCTAGATTTCATTACTTTTTAGAGATAAAGAAGCAGCTTCAACGAGACTTGGGTAGTTTTTTTACAGAATGTTTTTGATGGGATTTCACTTCTTTTTGTAGAAACGTGAGTATATTCATTAATTTTGTTAGATTTTTTTAATTTACACATTTATTTATTTTTGCAAGTTATCTTTCTTTTCTTTTTTCCGGTTTTGATCTTGTACAGTAGGAACAGTTTTTCGTATAGCCCATTCGCGTTCCTTAAATTAGAAGATGTGTCTCTCTACGCTGGATTTTTGCAATTACGATCGATTTTTTTATGTACCAGAGCAGCTCAGGGTCTTCATCAGATACTTCAGACCTCAGATTTTTGACATCAAATGAAGCGACCCACTAAGTTGAATATTTTTTGTAAAGGAGGTAAGTATGTCGATCTCTATAGTAGTTTGTTTGGGCTCTAGTGTTTTCTAATCAGGTTCACCAGGTACTCCAGATCTTCGATTATCCTAGTTTTTACATTTTTTCCTTTATGTAGTCGTTAATCCCTAACCATGTACCAAATTTGAGCTCTCTGAGTTCACGGGAAGTACTAGTTCTATTTTGATGATCATGAGTGAGTGAGTGAGTGTCGAAAATGCGAAACTTTGCTTTCGCTTAACTTCGGAACTGAATTACCTACAGACTTGAAATTTTGGATTTTAAGTATGTGGTTATAGCTCACTAGATGACGAAAATTTCAGCGTCCTAGTATTATCCAGAGGTTCTCAAATAGGGGCCTGAAAATTCCGCGAAATGGTTCCAGTAAAGGATGGTACGGCAGTGCTTGTTTTGCGCTCGACTTGGTGGGGGCACTGCCGTGCCCCCGATAATTATGATCGTAACTCCCTTCAATACGTCCGGCGCATTGTCTTCTATCAAGCGTTATTAACTCAACTTTCTCGCTTCCATAGTGTTCCAGGGCGAATTTCACATTCTTTCCATTTTTGTCGCAACCGACTAATTAAAAAAAAATGTCAGGCATAATATGGTTTTTCAGAAACAAAATCTTTTCTAAAATCAATTTCGGATCTTTGCGGTTCATTCCGTTAATACGAATGTATGCCTATTGATCGTTCATTGTTTTTCATTTGTTAGAACAAAAATGATGTAAATTTTCGGACTGATTGAATCGAATGAGTGGGTAGGCTAGATTAGACACTAGTAAAAAATTAAAAATGTGCAATTTATTTTGTCTTATTGACTCGGCATTGTATGCACTGCAAAATTTTTGGCATTAAGACGCATTATCTTTTAAATGTGAGATTTATTTTTACTTCAAGATTTTGGATTTAATTTGACATTTGTCGGGATTTAGCTTGTAGTATATTTGTAACATAATTTGGGGCGAACTTTAACACCGCATTGGTTCAGGATCAAAAAGGTTTTGTTAAGCCGTGTAGGTTACGTTACGTACCATCGCGAACAGGGATTGTTGAGCCACTTACCTATGTTTGTAACTTGGTCGTGTAATACTAATCCAATAGCTGACATTTCGTCTGTCACATCGGTCATTGATTACACGTCTAAATTGCGAACAGTGGCAAGTGGCTCAACAATCCCGGTTCGTGTCTGTACCTACATAAGGATGAACAATTTGTATGGGAATTTGGATATAAGTATCCAGTAATGTATGCCTACTATGCAAGAATTATACTTAAAGTTTAAATAGCTTTATTTCACAATTTTTTTTGTAATGTTGCTTTATAAACCCAGAATTCTTTGAAATTGTAGAAAACTTTATCACTAAGCCAATTACGCAAATAAAATTTATTTCTCTCTTGAATTTTCATTTCCAAAGGAATTTAGTATAAATTGTCATAGCGAAAATTAAAGTAGGTACTTTTTAAAACGTTGGACTATTAATTATATCTTAAATCGTTATCAATGACGAGTCAGCCATAATGGGAACCACGACAGAAAACAGAACTGATCCAGCAGATTACTTGTTTGTGAAGAAAATTCTAATAGATGAGATATTGTATGTAGGTACATTGAGAAATATTATTAGTGAAAGCAGTATATTTTAGAGAATAAGATGCCTCAACTTATTATAATATCAAGCTGAGTAAACATGAGCCGATGAGGCCTACCGCGCCGTCACCGTCACCATACCATACACGAGTAATGTACCTACAGATTTGCTTTCTTTCACATTCAAAAGTTAAACTTTGTAGCCACTTTTTGTTGGTAGCAATCATGAATACTTGGGACATTCAGAGCACGGTAACTTTCACATGGCTACCAGTTAGGTAATAAAGTTTTTTTAAGACGTGACATCCCTGTTTTTCATTGAAAGTTTTTAAAACTCATCTTTTTAATATTCTCGATAGATATCTAATCGATGACAAATATTCGTAACATGTCTTTCTACATTTTTTAGAGTTCCGTAAACAAAATAAAACTAATACGTGTACCCATACATCTAAGGACTGGCTAAGAGACACGGTTCAAAAGACGGGCAATATTTTCAGATTTTCGTATTTTTTTACACTGAAATTCCTCGCTGTTCAAAATATTTACGTTCAATATTCGGTCACCCTGTATATTTTCTCTAAGCTGAATAGTTTTCGAAAGAGATAATACAATTCTCAATGTGTTATAATATAAGTTATAAAAAAAGTAAAAAAAAACTTTTAAGTAAAACGGTTTTATTTTAGTCTAATCAATGTGTATAAAACCGTTTTACTTAAAAGTTTTTTTTTACTTTTTTTTTTCGAGCTTTTAGTTTTTTTTTTTAATTTGATATAGTGCACTGTATTCTCCTTGCAAAGACCTTTCAATTGATACCCATATTGATGGGGTAGATAAGAATTAGGTCATCCGCCATTTTGTAGCGGCGGCCATTTTGAATTTACAATGATAATGAATGTACATTATTGTATTGTCACCACAACTAAAAGCGCATACCGAATTTCAGATCAATCAGTTGACGGAAAGAGGGTGAAATTTCCATTTCTAAATTTGAACCAACAAAGACCAAAGACTAAAGTCTAAAACAAACGGGGTAAGCTAAGTAAAACCGTTTAATTAATAATAATAATAAGTAAAACCGTTTAAAAATGTGTGAAGGGAACCTCCCTGTAACTTGTAAAATACATACATACATACATACATATTCTCACGCCTGTATTCCCAAGAGGGGTAGGCAGAGCACATGAATTCAAAAATTCATGTGCCACGTTTAGCAACTTGAGGGTAACCAGATGGTCAAACGTGATATTGTGGTGACAGGTTGCTAGCCCATCGCCCACAATACACCAACCCTTTCCCAGAGTCGACTCTTACGACACCCACGGGAAGAAAGGGGGAGGTGCTATTCTAACCCGGCACCACACGGGATTGTAAAATAAGATATATTAAAATTTTAAGATTAAACAATTAAAAGAAGTTCATGATGTATGCAAACTTTCCTTCCACCGAAAATTGGGTTGAACGAGATCTAGTAAGTATACTTTTTTCTAATACGTCATACCTGTATCGTAAACCACAATTTACCTTCCATTCAATCAACACAGCTGTAAAAATACTAGAGAAAATTTGATTAACTTTTATACAGGTACGCTACTTGCTGCTACGGGACCCTTCATGGACGAGTTCGATTCCTACTTGGCCCCTTTTTTAATAAATTACATAAAGGTGTTACTGTAAGTAAATTGCCAGCTATGTAAACAAACCGGCATTTTTGCATTGTCGCCCATAACTCATAGGGCGCTTGTGCACTGCCATGAATTTTCCGGTCCGGCCGTCCGGTTTTTCAAGGTCTGTCGCGCCGTCCCGCTCACGCCAATACAATTTAATAGAAGAGCAAGCGAGACGAGAACTCAATGAAAAAGCCGGACCGTAAAATTCATGGTAGTGCACAAACGCCCATAGGGTTGCCTATTTATAATAATTCCGTAATATCGTAAAATATATACACGCCTATGTTCCCAAGTGGGGTAAAAAGAGCACCCGAAACGTGACATAGAAAAAGCTATGGTTTTGACTACCTTAAGGCTTCGCAGCTACTTCTGGCGTAATTTTAGGTTTGAATAAATAGATAGAAGAGGTGGTATAGTGAGGTAGAATCGTAAAAGTGACCAAAAAGTTATGCTGAAAGTGGATCCTAAACGCGAATTAATCGCGTTTGTCTATGTGTGTTGTTTGGTGTGCTCTACGTACCCCTTTTGGGTATACTATTTCGCGTTTCGTAGCTACCTTTATCAAAATTTGATGAATAGAAATAGATGAAGGTGGTATAATAGTGCTGTCACTAGTTCGACGTATGTATGTATGCCTCGATTTGCAATGTATGACGTATTAAAAAAACTACTAACTAGATCTCGCTCACACCAATTTTCGGTGGAAGTTTGCATAGTAATGTTTGTTTGATTATTGCTAGCTAGTCGCCTAAAGCATACCTATCATTTAATTAGTTACCTCGAAGGTCGCCTCTTGCGATAACCGCAAAATAAATGGATAATTTTTCACGCCACCGAACGTGAAAAAGTAAATACAGCTGTCAAAATATTTGCGGGATATTGACGTAATGTTACACATAAATAATTTATTCACTTATTACTCGAATATTTTTTAGCAAATTAATCGAAAATTTCCAAAACCTGCCTCCTCATTCGGTCACCAATATTTATACAATTAGACTTTTTTTTTGCCGTGTGGTGTCTGGTTTGGAATAGCACCTCTCCATTTCTTCCGTCGATGTCGTAAGAAGCAGAAAAGCGGAAATAAGTTCAGGTGTATTTTAGGCAACAGACTAACAACCTCTCACTATTTTACCTCTCAGCTTAAAACCTAAAAATATGCTTGAAGTGGCTACGTCACGGCTTTGCCTATATAGCGTATCGTGTACTCTACCCATCCGTTTGAGAATACAGGCGTATGCACGTGTATTTTTAACCGACTTCAAAAAGGAGGAGGTTCTCAATTCGACCTATTTTTTTTTTTGTGTGTATGTTACTCGATATCTCGAAAACCCGTGGACCGATTTTCAATTATTTTTTTTTAATCGAAAGGGTATATCTCGAAATTGGTCCCATTGGCACGAAACCAGGATCTGATGATGGAATCTTGGAGAAATCGAGGGAACTCTTCAAATTTTATATGGAGATGTACTACGGCGTTTTCGGTAATTTGTTGATGAAGTCAAGATTTTACATTCAGTAAACAGAATACTTTCAAAATATTTCTAATTTGAAGTCGGTGTTTTTTTGTTTAAAATTATAGCATATCAATTAGCAATGTGTTGTGTTAGCAATGAGATTCAAGGCTAAAGGCAATTCCACAGTGACAACGTTTTACGAACACGATTAAAATAATTATTTTCACCCCAACCAAACCCTATTAGGGTCACTAGAAGACCTCATCACGCGAATTGCAGCAGTGAGCAAACCCTTGGGACACTAATAGCCTATTATATTAAATCCTTTCAGGCGGTTATGGAACTGGTAAGAAAAACATTCGAAGGACCGTTATGCTTTTTATAAGGGTTTTTTGTTGAATGATGTTTTTTTCTAATTACTCTGGAAACATAATAACACAAACACAAAAGTGAGTAGGTAGCCGATGGGTAACGCAATCACTGCTACCCACGCATATGTAGGTGTAGGTATATGCCTTTTCGTGCTTTTGCCCGAGCGGCGCTGTCAAAGATACAAAGAAATAACCAACTAAGTGCTTTACGTTTCATAGCCACAAGTGGCACAATAATTTTAGACCGAATTAATATTCGGTGGATTTGACACAATAGTCAAATCCATGTCATGTCATTTTAGAATTTAACTTAGACGGCCTAAAGCAACCCTAAATCTCACTTAGTCGCCTCTTACATTCACGACGGAAATGGTGAGATATAATTCTGTACCCGACACCACAAGAGTATGATGTCACAATACATATATGTAAGACTAGCTGTGCCCGCGACTTCGTCCGCGTGGAATAGTTTTTTTTAGGCATTAGGTACCTTTTTTTCGCAATAAAAGGGAGCCTATGTCCTTTCTCAGGGTCTAAAGATTGTCTGTGCTAAATTTCATCAAAATCGGTTGGGAGGTTTAAGCAGGAAAGCGTAACAGATAGACAGACAGATAGACAGACAGACAGAGCTACTTTCGCATTTATAATATTAGTGGGGAAGTAGGGATGTATTCTGTGTTGTGTCGGGATTAAATGTCACCTCTCCATTTCTTCTGCGGATGTCATAAGAGTCGAGTAAGGAAATAGTCACTATTTTTATACCACTTCCTTTTTTAAACCTAAAACTATGCTAAAAGTGGCTGCGATTCGTAAAATGGTAATGTTCTATGTAACGTTTTGTGTGCTTTGTCTATCCCATTTGGTAATATGGGCGTGATTGTATGCACATGTTTTCAAATAAAGTGTTTTTTATAAACGTCGAGGTATATCTTCACCCTTCACCCCTCGGCCTCCTAATTAAATAAACTTCACAGGGTATCAATCACGCGTTTTCCAACGGTTTCATCGAACGTGCTCCGTATAGGATCCAATCTATCTGTCAGCGGGTGATTGGACGGTTGTCTGTCGTCCGCGCCGACACGTATCCGTGCTGCAACAATTTCGCAGCCTATTTGATTTGAAGCTTTTCCGGTATTCAAATTGTTGAGTAATTCCTCGTAAGCCAGCATTTTTACAGAATAAAAGAAGTAAAAAAAAAAGGATGTGACTTTTCTTGTGTCTTCTCTAATTTCACATGTTTTGTCAGTCGCTTGGTGGTCGGCAGGAATAGATCCGTTAAGGATTATGTGTTAGCCTTTGTACTTGTATATTGTTCCATGCTTGCTATTACATCAGGTTCTAGTTTTATACAATAAATAGTTACATACATACATAGTTAAAGAACAAAACTTGATAAACTAAATCTTAGTCGAAAACTATCCGTACTAATTATGTAAATGTGAAAGTGTGCTTGTTTGTTTGTTTGTCAGTCTTTTACGGCTAAAAAAGGTAGAGATAGTTTAGGGCATGGAGAGTGACATTGGCTACTTTTTGTCTCTTCAAAACCGCCCATTTCCCTAAAGTGAGGGGTGGAAGTTTGTGGAGAATTCCGCAATTTTCAATGTAGAAAGCTATAAATTGGTATGTGTGGTATCTCTTCTGTGCTACCCCGAATTAAACGCGAGCGGCGCCGCGGGCAAAAGCTAGTACTAAAATAAAACTAAACCTATACTTAAAAAAACATCCCCAAGACCAGATCGCCGTCGCTGCTTATTGTGCCCAGAAGGCTGACAGCGTTACCTCGTTGGAGAGCAATACTAATCCACTGTCAAAAATGGTTGCCAGCCCGCTACTGGTCACCGAAAACATTCATAAGGCACGCAGATATATTTTAATCAATTCCTTGTTTTTTTTGGTCTCGGAGTTCTTTTTTTCCAATGTTCCAATTTTAACTTCTTTTTTTTTAAACTGTAAAAGTAGAAAAAATGTTAAAAAATACACTACTCACACTTACAAAATGTATTATGACGTATCTTTGTTAAAAATTACTTGGCACGTCGAAGTTAAACCTACGTATAAATCTTCAAGTATGTTTACTGCTGAATCTATTACCGCCGTTCATCACTAGTAAATAGAATACCACATATAATTACGCGTTAAGCCTCCTCGTTAATATCAAAAGGCGGCTAAAATTAACGACATCGCGCCTTAGGGCTTGCCCGGTAAAATTAACCCGACCGAGGCCCCTACCATGTGTTTTGATGACAAATTTATAAATGGTTACTGTCGAACGCGCTTGGAATCGGTATGGATTTGATGGAGGAAAGCGATCGGGATCCCGAGCGCCTCGATAATGTAACAATAATAATTCAGCCTAAATACGTCTTACTTTTAGGCACTGCCTTCTTCTCAGTACAAGAGGGTTTGGGCTATAGTTCCCACGTCTGGTCCAGACTGCGAAGTACACATGTAACATTGAATTACTTCAACGCAGCACGATGTTTTTCCTTCGCCGATTGTTTGTGATAAATATGAAATTCGATGTCGTACATAAGTCCCAAGGATTCGAGTTCACGACCCTCTGCATGAGAAACCACAAGTCGAACCACTGGACTACCAGGAATAAAAAACGAATCGTGTTGTTTTTCAATGCTCGCAAAACTAATTTTCCTAAAACATTCAGAGAAATGGAGACGCGTTATACTAAATGCACGCGAAACTGATTATTATAGTGGTGTTATCATCACCTCACTGGCTCAGAAGGGCTATTCCTCTCTGACAATAGAAATAACTTATAACATCCATGCACGTACGCCTCACGCATGACTGTTACATTAAAGTTGTTGTTTTTTATTGTAACGCTGCAAAATTGTTTTTTTTGCACAAGTGTTGCTGTTAAATCCAAATATTCCTTTATTATTCCAAGATTTAATCTTGAGCAAAGCGTCACAATTTGTGCAAATAAACTGTAACAAAACTAAAAGAAGGGCAAAAGCATTTCAGAATTTTCGCAAACCGAAAAGTCATCTGTACTCTATCGGAAAATCATCACGACGCTTGACGGTAGGTTGGCCAGATGATGATGACAGCGATCATAATTCTAAGAAATGTGTGTTTATTCCCCAAAAATACTTATGCCGCTGGCGCGATTACAGTGAGATTCCGTAGTAACCCCGTCGAATTAAGCAACCTTCGCCTCTGCGGGCAGGTTAATAGCTCCCCCATTTGTTTGCAGCCCAGGGAACCGTTTTCTTTAAAATTTACCGCTACACATCGCCGCCACTGAAATTTGTTCGTGAACAAGCCAAAATGTAAAAGACATTGAACCCCGAACGTAATTAACTTTCGGGTAAATTTGAGCATGATTTGATATTGTTGTCAGAGGAAACAAATCGGTGGGAATATCGAACCCTTTAAGAAAATTTTGGGGGAAGTAGAGTGATGGTTAACTTTTGCAGGCTCTTTTCTGGATAATTATTCTTATTTTACATACATACATAAACATCACGATCCATTTCCTGCGTGGTAGGCATTGGTCTCTGCCTAGCATGCAGGGAATAACAGAATAGATTTAACCGAAGTGCCATTTGCATTTACTCTGACATACTTCCCTTGGTTCATTCACGTTCATCCCTCTTGTCATATATACTCGATAGTTTTGGGTAAATGCGTGAACGACTTTGGAAATACCACGTTTAGGTGTACTTGGACTGTATATGGGAATACTTAAGCAGTATATAGGACTAGAAGGTAAATGTGAAGAAGAGATAAATAAATACACCAAGTCTACATAATTACCTACCAAAAACGTACCTATGTGTTAAGAATAAGATTTGCCTTTAGATTTGCTCTTCTACAGCAGCGTTAAATGATCCAAGGATATTTTCTCTAATACAATATTGATCCATACATATCTTACCCTATTTTCTTAGACACCTTAGATATCTACGGAAGAAACGAATAGGATACTAAACCCGACTTGGACATACCACACGGGAAATCTAATAATGACCTTCAGTCCCGGAATTTAACTAAGCAAAATTTTAGGTAGTGAAAAGTTTGCGCATCGTTTTTTTTTTCAAAACAATGCCTGTATTTACCCCCACTACTTAAAACCTGGCCAAGTTAGATTTCGGGGACTGTAATGATTAAACCAAAATACCTTTTCCGAAATAAATCTAACACATCACAATACATATTTTTTACATTCGAAACAATAGCAATTCAAAGGACAACAAAGCTTTACTGGCAAAGTTTAAGCAACACGATCCCTTTTTCCATAATTCATGGGGTCGGTCCGCCAGGAATCGAAGGTTCCGTGTCATCGGGATCACGGAAGTTGGTGCTCTAGGGACTACGGAGATACGCGAGTGACACGAGACTGGGGCGAGACATCGGCCAGTATAAGTCGCAAGTTGAGTTAAAATCGCTCGGCAAAAGTAGAGGGAAACCAAACGCAGGCAATTATCACACTGCAACGCAACCCATCACGCAGCCGGCGAGAATGCGTGTTCTTACGTTGTTAACCGACTTCAAAAAAAGGAGGAGGTTCTCAATTCGTCGGGATATTTTTTTTTTTTTATCATTATTATTTTTTTATGTGTGTTCGCTGATCACTCGAAGACGCCTGGACCGATTTGAATTTTTTTTTTTTGTTTGAAAGGGTATAGTTTCCAGGTGGTCCCATTGCCAGCATATCT
>BHDV01012345.1:149091-196966 GCA_005406045.1 Adoxophyes honmai
TCCAAATTTCAAGTGCCTACGTTTAGCGGTTTAGGCTGTGCGTCGATCTGTCAGTCAGTCAGTTTCTCCTTTTATATATTTAGACAAGCACAGTAGGTACACCACAGAAAACGCATCCACGCGCGTTTATGCAGATCACGCGTCTACAAGCGGAGAAACACGCATCCCCGCGCGTGGGTGAGACGCAAGGTATGACACACCTTGGATTGACGTGTGTTTGAAAGTGGACCTTTACGTTGATCGATTCAGGCGATTAAAACACTGCCCCACACCACGCTGCGTGGTGCATCTCTCACACCTACACGCGCACTTGTAGGAGTGCAGATCTGCATCATCGTGCCGGCTTTTTACGCACTCACGCATATAATTTAGATCAAATAAATTAAAAAGCACGGATACAATAGGCAGCTTACCGAACTCCAGGACAACCTTTGACAAATGGTGTTGTAGAAGAACAAATGTAAGTGGTGCACATTTGAAACGTAGTCAATAGACTATCAGGAAGAACCAAAAAAAAGGATGAAGTGAGAAAAGACTATGAGCAAGATTATATCAATACGAAACAACTTGTGCCTTACCGTGCTAACCAATTAATTAACGACTAGATACCATTAAAGTTGTTATAAGAATCGAAATAAACATTTCCTTTGTCGACTGCAATGTCACTAACGTTCAGTTGTCAATTAGTTCTATCGGACACACCCAACGTTCCCAAACATTACTCTCTACCATTTGAAAAGTTTCCAAGCTGAACTTCGCTTATAGAAGTTGACGACTTGAAGAAGCACTAACAATCGTCAAAAAAATCGAATGCAAAGACAAACGAAGAGATTCGTCTTACAGTTGCCGACGAAAATAAATCTTGCAAGGAGTAGGAATGTCGCGCGCACGCGGTAACTGAAAATCAACATGGCCACGCCACGACCCCTTGTTTGTCCATTAGTTGCCACAGACTGTGCAAATATAAAGGAAATGCCGGCCAAAGATACTGTTTTACTTTGTTACTGCACCCTGCTTTTTGCTTGGCCTCGTTATTAACTTCTAGGATTGGTGGTTATTTGGTAGGTGATTGTTATTATTAGGGCAACCAAAGTGGTCACAGAACCTTTTGTTAAGAGAGAATGCTTTCTTCTTGAAAGATTGAAAGTTGGAATAGTTTTGAATGACCTCTTACATACATACATACATATTGTCACGCCTGTATTCCCAAGAGGGGTAGGCAGAGCACATGGATTCAAAAATCCAGTGCCACGTTTAGCAATTTCAGGGTAACCAGATGGTTAAACGTGATATCGCAGTGACAGGTTGCTAGCCCATCGCCTACAATACACTAACTAACCCTTTCCCAGAGTCGACTCTTACGACACCCACGGGAAGAAAGGGGGAGGTGCTATTCTAACCCGGCACCACAATTACCTCTTTGTTTTACAAAAATGTGTTGAAAAGATGTTGTTAACATTTTAAGAGGTGTTTCTGAATAGCTGAAGAATTGTTATTATGGAGGTTTATGGGTGAGAACCAAAAAGTTGCACCTGCGTTAAAGTGCGTTAAATCGTGATTATAATTACATCAAACTTTTCCGTTGTGACACGAAAATTAGCTATACGTTTTGGTTCTCACCCTTATACCATTCACATTTTAAAACATAAACAATGTCTAATTTTAATAAAAATAATGTTGTGTTGAAAAATGTGGATAAAACATTCCTTAATGGGGTAGGCCGACCACATAAAACGGTGCATAGGCAAAACCATGACTTACATGTTAAAACATGGATAATAGGAGGTTTGCAAATAATGTACGTGGTGAAAAATAAGACACAAGAGATACTTAATGCTGCACAATGTAGGTAATAACGTAATAAGTCTTCTCTCATCACTTCACTCACTTCACGTATCAAAATCGCGATCTCGATCTATGGATATTCACATTTAATAAAACTACTAAATTAAAATGATCGAGTTAGGGCATTCAATTGGCCAACACTAATAGTATGAAACACTTATTTTGAATCACAATTTTCATATCAAAATGTATTTTTTTATTTCAGGTGACGAGACGAAATTTCCACCAAGAAACAATGAGCAAAACCCTGATTTTATTGGATGATCGATTGATAAAATCTGATTAAACCTCTATCTCACCTACCCTGTTATGTTAATTATTATTATAAATTATTTTTAAATAAAACCTTATGTTAATGACATCAATGACATCACCTTGAAGTTTCGATAATGTCATGACATGACATTATCATATTTTCCTAGGAAGGGTTGTTATTTAATTCGTGTTTATTTTTAGCTTTTACGCTCTAAATCTAAATAACTCTTTATGTATTTTCATCTAGCCTTTGTAATATCTTGATATTATTAGTTTGTTTTACAGTCATCTTATTTCGAGATTGTGCATTTTTCGTATATTAAAAGTCAGATTAGTTGCAAATGATTCGTGACGATATACATTTCGAAGACGTTGATTTAAGCTCCCGGAATATTTTAAAGCGAGAACCGTACAAGCAAAGACGATGTACAATTATAGCAACCATGGGTAAGTACTCTATTTGCAATTTGTTCATTTATTTGTGTTTCAACAATTGAAATAAATGATGGGATATTTATTTTATTGTACATTAGCTATTTTTATAATTGTTTTATCGTATTTAAATAACACAATAACAATTAAAGCGAAGTTAAGACTTCCATACTAATTACTATGTAATAATAATTGTCTGTCTGATGTTAGGCTTATAATAATGACCCTCCACTTCTCATTCTCCATTGCCATATCTTTGTAAGAGGCGGCTAAGGAAATAGGTTAAGGTACGTTTTAGGCGATAGCCTAGCAACCTGTCATACCAGCCAGCTGAAATAGTCGTGGTCTTGTCTGTTTGTCTACGTTTCGTGTTTAGTCTGCCCCATTTGGGCACACAAGCGTGATGTACGTACGTATGGACGCAAGGTGGCTGGGAGTGGTTGGAAGAGGAAAACGGGGGACCCGAGTTGAGTGGCGTGCAATAGGAGAGGCCTATGTCCAGTAGTGGACGAATATAGGCTGATGATGATATACACTAACAACATTAATAACAATCCTCTAACAATGTCTTCAGCGGACGCCTCAGTGACAACAGTAGACCTCCAAAAGATGATGGAAGCAGGTATGAACGTGGCTCGGTTCAAGATGTCGAACAACACGCGAGGGGACCGGATCAAGCTCCTTGGCAAGGTGGACAAGGCGGCCGAAACCTGCTGCCGCAAGTACGGCGTGGTCAACTGGCCCATCGCCACTTGCATTGAGCTGAAGACCTGTATTGTTAAAACAGGCATTCTTGAAGAGGTAAGGAGTGGTAACATTAGTGTAAGACCACGAGGCGTTTCAACCGATTACCGTTAAACCAGTTGATTTCTGGTCCATCGTAGAACCCAGATAAGTACAAACAGTCAATGACATAGTGATATTGCGTTGCTTAACAAAAGAAAACAATGTTCTGCGGTGGGTTAGGTATCAATTGGCCCGACTGTACATTACAGATTTAAAGTGCAAGATCTTCCTTGCAAGATTTGTAAACATACATGCATACATAAGTGAAGTTAAACAAAAGTTTCTTAAAAAAACCAACTCCGTAATCAGAGCCATGTACTATGACACAACACTCGGTGTACTTTCCCTTATTTCCTTCCTACAGAACCATCAACCCTATCGATTCCTGACCCATAGAACTCATGTAGGTAGGTACAAATTGTGAACGTCATAGTGACATTGCTTTGTCAAACAAAGAAAGGACATAAATTTATTACGTTTATTATGACAATGTTCTGCGGTGGATCAGATATTAATTGGTCTGACTGTACCGTACATACAGTGTGTTACCGGAGTGCCCATTTATTAAAACTGACGATAATGCATCAAATTAGCAATCGTTTGCAAGTATTATCATATAATAATTATTTATAATAAAGCCACAAATGCAATTCTTCCATTTTCTGGGTCTTCAATGTATGCGTAACTTAACTTCACTTAACTTCCAGTTAATACTAAGATGACATTAGATTTGTCATTTTGTGACAGAAACTTTGTTGTACATTGCTTGCAATTAAACTTTTCTTAGAAAAATAACGCAATGTGAAATTTTGTTTTTTAATGCAATTAAGTTAATGGTTCGATTAACAAACCGCATCTCTTAACACTGCTTCAAGAAATGCCCGCACGCCGGTAACACACTGTATATTTAAAGTGTTGTAATAGAACGTAACACTCGAGGCTTTTAATTTTCTTTATTTCCTTGCTTCAGGAAGTTCCATACGTGGACGTAATCGAAAACTCCGAAGTAATTCTCTCCTGCAACATCGCCGATTACAACACATGCAATGCGAAAAAAATTTTCGTTGACAACCATAATTTGACAATTGACGTGAAACCCGGCATAGAAATTTTACTGGGAGGTGATGAGATCATCCTGAGATGTACCGAAGTTGTAGATGAGAAGTCGGTGAAGTGTGTGGTGGAGAAGGGAGGGAAGTTGCCAAACGTGACGAACGTCTGCGTGAGAGGTATTAAGGAGTCCCGACCGTATCTCACAAAGAGGGATCTGCAATTGGTTCTTTTTGCACTGGAATACCAGGTAATTCTCATTCACGGAAACAAGTTAATGGAGAAATCAAAAATGCAGTGTTCGAATTTGGCTACCTATATTTTATAAAAAAGCTTTGGACAGATTGTAACGTCGTTATGGGTCCTTCTCAAAAAAGTGGCAACGCAACCTGTCAGTAGGTTTCTCTTAGAACTTTTTTTTGTCATGCACTAATCTTGTAATTAAAAAGTGTATTTAAATTAAAAGACATCTTTTACATAGTGGCCAAATGTTTTAACATAAAAATAATGTAAATTAATAGGTTAAAAAAATAATTAACACTACGTTTTGTCGTTCACTTGTCGTGTCCCAACGCGAGGGACTTATGTTTGGAGCTAAAAAACTCGTATATGTTTCCAATTTATTTTTATTTGTGTTCTATATTTCACTGACCTATATGATCAAGATTTAATATTATTGTTTCGAATAAAAGAATTGTACCTACATAGCTAATTATTTGCAATTAAAGTTTGTCCACGGTAGTTTTTGTCGCTCACCTGTCACGACAAACGCTATTCCTGTGCGAATTCTATTACGCCTAATCCATCTCACCCAGCATGAGACGAAAGCTGCCACTGTCTGCTAACGCTGGTGGAAGTAGCAAGTTAGCGATGTGTCGGTGAAAAAAAATACAAACAATACATTCACGCGATCTGGAGTTTGTAACGGGTAAGTTGTCTTTATTCTGTCTTTCATATTTTGTTTTCTGTATGAGCTAATTATCTGATAATAGCCTAAAATATGTAAAAGGCGGTTTACTTTCATGTGTGTAAATGCGAAATTTATCAAACAAACTTTTCGCTTAAGATTAATACTGTAACTGTCATTTTGTCCATAACGTGTACGTCGTTCACCTGTCTAAAATGGAGAAATACTAGCAAAAAAGAGAGAAAAGGAGAAACGAAGGTTAAGAAAATTAAAGATAATCTGGAATTTTATGCTGAATATAGGAGAAAAGTAAAGTACAAAAAGATTTTTTTAATATAAATACTATGAACCAATCCAACCCATCCTAAGAACAAAATTTTTTTGTTACATTGCTACGGGTATTTTTATTTCATAGCAAAGGTTACGTAAAAAGCATCAAATAAACCACTTAATGTCAGTTTAAAATTGTTTTGATTTGCTCATCAATCATCTGCTTCCTCTTGTCGTTCACCTGTTATGAAATTTGCTTAGGTTTACGTATGATTGTCGTTAACCTGCGACCATTGTCGATAACCTGACTATGAATTGTCGTTCACCTGTACATCAAAAACTTTGAGGACCTATATCTTCTAAACTAAAGGAAATATTTTGTTCCCTCTAAGTTATTTCGGTTATTTGATTATATTTTTAGCTATTGTCTAAAAAAAATTTGAAGAAAAACACACTTTTTAAAAAAATGCAAAATTAATTCATCGTTGCCACTTTTTTGAGAAAGACTCTTATAAATTTCCCATGCAATTTTAAGTGTCAAATTATAATTTGTTAAATGGACTTTCGCAAATGAATTACTCTTGTTTTTTTCTTTGCCTTATACAAAATGTAAAAGCCTAAAATTTTTACTTCCAATTGAACACGTTTTTCTAGATTGTCAAACGTCGTAGACTTTTTTGTCTTTGTCATTTGTATGGAATTACGTGTAAGATGTAGATACAGTTATAAAGATAAAACTACCGTGAGACTCACCAAAATAAACCAAATACTTACAGTCTACACTTATTAATCATTTTTTTAATACATACATACATAACGTCACGCCTCTTTCCCACAGGGGTAGACAGAGACTACTTTGTTTCACTCGCTACGATCCTGACGACGCCGACGATACCTCTTTTGCTTCATCTACATTCATTAATCTCCTCATACATGCTCGTCGGTTTCGGGTACTCTTGACCTGACCTGTTGTTAAAACGTCCTCGATTTGGTCACGGAACGTCCGTCTAAGTCTTCCCCTCCCACTGGACCCATCCACATTCCCCGTATAAATTTGTTTAGTCAATCTTCTTTCATCCATCCTCTCTATGTGACCAAACCAACTAAGCATACTTTTTTCAATTCAACTCATTATTTTAAAGGTGGATATAATAACAATAAACTACGTACGACACCCGGATTCACTCAAGAAGTTGCGACAGTATATAGGGAAGAAAATTCGGAGGCCGGTAATCCTGGCTGGGATATGCACCGAGGAAGGGTTAAGTAATATCGACGATATTATGAAAGTAAGTATGCTAATTAATATTGTATCACCTACTGATATATTCTGTAAGAAGCGCCATATTGAGGCTGCTGGGTAACAATCAGTGATAGGATTTCATAAAACTAAATTGGTCTTAAACTTTTTTATTAGTTAGTTTAGACACGTTTTGAAAAAGCTCAAAATATTTCTAAATACTGATTTGGTTGGGTTTGTTGCCAATTTAGGAGTACCCGATCATAGCTACAAAGAAACAAGCTAGATAAGTATAGAATAGGAGCGAATGGCGCTCTGTTGTCTCTGCCTACCCCTACGGGAAAGAGGCATGACTATCTGTATGTATGTATGTTGTCCGTATTTCTCATTCTAACGTGATTACAACTAAATTTTTACCATTTCAGTTAGCCGATGGCATTATATTGCCCCGTGAGTACCTTCCATATCACATTGATGCCAGTATGAAGTTAAGGATCAGCGGGATACAAAAGTGGCTCTCTGCGAAATGTCAACAGGTTGGTATACATGTCATGTCGAAGGCGGATTGTAAAATCCGCTGTTTTGTAATGCGGTAGCTCAACGTTTAGCCGGATTGAATTCGGCGCTAAACGTTATTCATTACGGCTAGGCAGAATGTAATACGGCGAGAGATTAGCCGCCGCTTTGTCGTTTTTAGTTCAGATTTTTAACACTCGTGGCGCTGCCTAACATAAACAGTAGAGGATTTAGAGGTTATAATATGTTAGGTTAGGTTAGATTACATTAGATTAGGTTAGGTTAGGTTAGGTTAGTTTATTTTATTTATAATTATTTTATTTAGCATTCCTTATTTTGTAAGTATTGTTACCCTACAATTTTAGTAGTAGTACAATGCGGCTAAACGTGGGCCGCCTTATTGAAGAACGTATCGCAATAACAATCCGGCTGATCGTTGAGTCGCCGCATTACAGAACAGCGCTGTTTTGCAAAACGCCTAGCCGTTATGTAAAACGGCGGTTTATACAATCCGCCTGCGACATACACATACAATCACACCTGTATTCCCAAAAAGACGTAAGGAGAGCACACGAAACGTGACAGAGATAACGATGTCTGTTTCATGTTTTGTAGCCACTTTTTTTTATCAAAACAGTTGAAAGAGGTATAATAGTGACAGGGCTAGCTTATAGGCTAAAGCCTATTTTTTCATTAGCCGCCTACGACACCCACGGAAGAAATGGAGGGGGTCAAAAAATCAAAATCAAGTGTTTAGCTGCACTCTCTAACGTTTTATTAACCTTTTCGCTTCAATGACAACTCAACCCTAACTTGTGCAGATGTAGTGACAGTACCTATTTGTTTGTTCCTCTTAAAATAAAAATTTCAATTGACCCTAATTCTTCTTGTCCGTACTAATGTTACCAATTCACCTGTGTGTTAACCTCATCATTTCTTCCATGGATGTAGTAAGAAGCGAGTAAGGAAAGATAGTAATAATTTAATAAGATAGGGATAATTCTGGTCAAAGGCTAGTAAGCTGTAGCTGATGTTAATGCTGGTGTAGTATACTTGGGCTTTTTTTCAGGCTGGCAAGCCGTTCTATTTATCGGGGGGTGGCGGCTTCCTCCAAGGCCTCGTCAGTGACAATGAGAGCTCAGATATAGCCAACGCAGTTCTCGATGGAGTATCCGGGTTCATCATAAAGGAGTGTGAGGATATTGACGCCACCTTGGGCGCCATTAGATTAATCAACGAGATAAGCTGCGCTGTTGAACCTTATACTAATTCCAGCACACGATTCTGGGAATTGGCTAACACGGTATGATGTGTTTTTTGTTATAAGAGGCAGATGGGGATACGCAACTGGTACCGTCACCAATAACAATATCTGAGGCTGCGTAAATATCTTCCTCGTGTGGTGCCAGGTTAGAATAGCACTTCCCCCTTTCTTCCTGTGGGTGTCGTAAGAGTCGACTCTGGGAAGGGGTTAGTGTATTGTGGGCGATGGGCTAGCAACCTGTCACTGCAATATCACGTTTGACCATCTGGTTACCCTGAAATTGCTAAACGTGGCACTGGTTTTTTGAATCCATGTGCTCTGCCTACCCCTCTTGGGAATACAGGCGTGAGAATATGTATGTATGTATGTATGCGTAAATATCTGATGTGGCTCTATTACTAGAGGCGGTAGGACGTGTTAGATATTTTTGCACGCGACAACGAGGCACATATCAATGCTGGTGACTGTACATGATGGTATATGAAATTCGAGATATTTAATCAGTACGAGATCTAAATTTTTACAAGTTAGAAGACTGTGTAATCTCCGCTTAAGTCAGGGGTTCCCAAACTGTGCGCCGCGGCGCCCTGGTGCGCCGCAGAAAGTATTGAGGGAAGCCGTCGTGAGTCGATTCTTTATCATTATCCGAAACCATTTTCATTTTTACACATACATATTTTCATTTTTATTCCTCTCAACTCTCAACCTAAATACTACCAGTATCTGAGCCTATTTGTACTGTATCTTTTTCAAATATACAGGTAGGGCGTCGTGACAAAATTCTAAACCTGTAGGAGCGCCGCGGGCTGAAAAAGATTGGGAACCCCTGGCTTAAGTTAATTATTAAATAAAATTTGTTGGTGGTGAAATTCACCTTATTTTCTTCTCCTGTATATTTTCCAGTTGCGAATGCCTGTAAACGCAGCGGAAGCGGCCATGTTGGCTTGCACCGTGCTGGCCAATCAGACGAACGCACAGGTCATTGTCCTGCCAACTGTGACAGGCCGAACTGCCAAAGCTTTGCTGTGGATGATGCCTGCCTGCCTCATCGTGGCCGTATGTACCAACATACGAGTAACCAGATTGCTTCATTTGTACAGATGCATGGTGCCGTTGTTGTATTCTGGTGAGATTGTCTTTCTTCTACAATCTGTACTCTACTTTGAACGTGAACCTGTAAATCTATTACCGTTATTTATATCGACCCAAAAACACCAAACAAATCAACGGTGTGGAAGCCCCGTAAATAATTATTTTATTTTATTTTTAGTATTTGTTGTTATAGTGGCAATAGAAATACATACCTGATCTGTAAAAATTTCAACAGTCTAGTTCTGAGTCTGGTTTCACGAATCTCGTGTGACGTAACGATCCCCAATGATAGTACCAGAGCCCACGACCAAAATTTTTGTCTCATAGCAATACGGCCAAAACCGCATCAAATCGATAGATACGATTATCCTGAACTCGAAAATACCAATATCAGACATTTTCCGCGTAGCGTTTGATCTGACCAAATTTTTTTCGTTTTTGGGAGTATATGCTACACTTAAAGTGTCTGAAAACAGGTTTTTTGGTAATCCTGGCAGCAATACGAAAAGTTAAAAAAAATATTATCCGTATTGCTATGATACAGGTCGACTAAATTTGTTGACATTTTCAAAAATGCGCTCAGGCTATATGCTACGCGCAAAATGTCTGAAAACAAACTTTTTCGTAATACAATTATAAAATCTATGTACGTTTTCACTATCAGACGTATTGCTATAATACCGACTGCCTTTTTTTTTGACACAGCAGAAATGGCCTCCCACGCAGTTGCTACACTTTCGACCGTTACTACACACCTAGTCGGGTTCAGTATCATACAATCTAACGATTTTATAGGGGTTTTGCCGTATTGCTATGAGACATGGGTTTGGTCGTGGGCTCTGGTACTATGACACCTATCGTTGAGTCGTAGAACTTTTACAAACTTCAACTACAATACCAAAAGCCGAAGTATTTTAAATTGCTCTTACGAAGTTTCGACGTTCAGTTGCATAAATACAACTTCCAGCTTTCTCTCTGCAGATTTCAGACCCCAGGCATAACATCTGCCAAAAAGAGAGTTCTCTCTATTAAAGTGTTTCCATAAGGTGTTAACTGTATCATTCCTGAGATTTTGAATTATAGTTTAGATTTCTGCCTCATCTAGGAGCCCCTCGTAAAAATTGGAACTTGACAGTAGAAGCACGGGTTCTCTATGCCATAGAATATGGAGTGAAGAGAGGTTGGCTAGCCTACGGAGACAAATATGTCACCCTGCAAAGATCAACAGAGGGCTGTTCCTTCTGTGACATGACCAAAGTTTGGAGTGTCACGATATCGAAGAAGTCGTTGGTCGAGTAAGTGATAAATTAATAAAAAAATCCTAAACACGTCCCACTTCAGGGGATCTCTCTGAGTATTAATGGATTTGAGATTCAGTTCCCACGCGGACTCAATACAGGTTAGGAACTTCACGGACTACATGGATTTACTTCGTCGCTGTGTTGTAGATTTTGTCATGATGTTTTCCTTACCGAATAAACTTGTTTGTGTAGAAATAGTTACAATAGTATTGTACTATAATACAAAGGAATATATTTACATGCATACATACCTACATACGTACGTAATCGTCACGCCTTATTCCCTGCGGGGTAGGCAGAGACAACAGAGCGCCATTCGCTCCTATTCTAACATCCTTCTCTCGCTTCACTCATTTCATCACTCTCGTCATACACGCTTGACGGTTTCGGGTACTCATAATTTGGATTCTCTTTAGAACATCACCGATCTGGTCAATATACGTTCTTCGAGGGCGCCCTCGGCCGACTTTCCCTAACACTTCCCTTTAGATTTGTTTACGCAACCTTACTTCATCCATTTTCTCCACGTACTCAAAACAACCAACGAATATTAAAGCAATAAAATGTTACTTACGAGTACGTGGAAATTTCTACTGAAAATATCTAAGGTCAAAATGAAGTACTTATAGTGTAACCTTTTTCCAGATGCGATGGGCCTGTTGAAGACATGACATGAATGAAATGTTTCACCAGAATAAACTATTTCTACCACAATGTTGTTTTAATGACGTAATTCCCAAGAAAGAAGTCAAAGTTTCGAAGCCACAAGGAAGTGAAACCCGAGAGAATGTTTTACGATGCGTTGTAGTCTGGCGAAATTCTTAAATTTCATTGAAACGCTTGATGCGAGCTGTGAAGTAGAGGTGTTGGTAGACGAAGGCAAGTAAGGTAGTTAGGAGTTGGGTAAACAGTAAGTTTATTTAAATAAAGATAAAAAAAGCTTTCTGATACTTAAATTAAATTAATCCTGTACGTTTAATCAAACCAATTGATTCCTGACAAACCATATAACCTATTTACGGTGAAAACCGTACTGTCATTACAATGCTTGACAAAGGAAATCCATATTACCTTTACTGCACCTTCAGAAATCAATTGTTTCGACTAAAATTACTACTCATACTCAAACTCATACTACTCATTTCGTACTAAGTACTTATGTAGTTACAGTGACCGTACTTGCTAACGACGCACCTCTAGCGGTCAATTATGGAAGTTTTTTTAAGTAATTTGCCTGAATGTACGTCATTAATAAATTGTATATCAACAAACGAGTTTCACTTTTCGTGAATAGAAAACATCACAAAATAGTTTATATAAGTACTTGGACATAATTATTATTATTTCCTGATTAGTATGTACCCAAGCTTTTTAAATCGACAACGTAAGAGCTACAGAACAATTATTATGAACCATGTATGTGCTCGTAAGTTCCCATGTTTATAAACTAACTATAAGAGAGTACAATTTGATTAGATATTCTGAGTTTAGATTAAGGTATTAGCCACGGCATCCTATTTTAGAATGCCAACCAAGTAACAAGATTGTGGGCTCATTGTACTGTAGTCATTGCGGTTCCGGGCAGTTTACTTAAGTGGCATCAATTATTGCTGTTAAATTTACCACAGAACCAGATCGAATGCGGTTTGGGATTGCAGGAGTATTAAGATGAAATCGTGTATTCCCTCATTGAATCTACTAGGAACACATGAGATGCAGGATCCATTACAATTTTGGATTTTCGATCGCTCCTTCATTTTTCTAACACAAAGGGTTTATACGTACGTATCGGACGGACGAGGATTTTATAGATCTTGGCCCCCTTGGGAATGACAGCTGTATTTCTTTTAACAATTTGTATCGAGCACTGCATGACTCCGACTGCGGGCGTGTTCGGGGAATACAATTGAAGCAGGAATATAACCGTTGACACATTTCTGGAATTAGATTATTTTTGACGCAAAAAGATTGGTATTTTCAGAAAGTCTCCTGTACTTAAGCAGATTCGGGATTTTCCGTAAGCAAATAAAGAAGACCTTAAAACAATTTGCTTTGTTTGTGATGGGAAGATTTGTACGCGCCTTTTGTTTGTTTGGGAGATATACCTATTTTTACAAATGCTAAAGAGATTGGTACTATGAGATTGGATTTTAGGCTGAGTCCTACGTACTTATATTTATACGGTTTTGCAGTTATTTTGCTACAGCACTACTATAAGTTAGATTGTGTGTAACTCTGTATGATTCTTGTATGATGAGCCGTAGCGTTTGGACGCATGGAAAGATATTGATACGGATCATCATAATTTCTTACAATGGGCTTTTTTAATTAATTAAGTTTCAACAAAGTCGGCAGGTCTATTATTTATGGAATCGGCATGGGGTTCACGGAGGAAAGCGATGGTGATCCCGAAGGTCTCGGTAAAATGCTTTCGTATAACAAACCAAACCTCTGTCATTTATTTAAGTAATTTTTTGGTCATTTTTTGTAGGCATGAATTATACACTCTTCATCCATCCTCTCTATACACATTAGAGAGGATGGATGAAAGAAGACTGACAAAACAAATTTATACGGGGAATGTGGATCGGTGCAGTGGGACGGGAAGACCTAGACGGACTTTCCGTGACCAAATCGCGGATGTTTTAGAAACAGGTCAGGTCAAGAGTACCCGAAACCGACGAGCATGTATGAGGAGATTCATGAATGTGGATGAAGCAAAAGAGGTATGTCAGGATCGTAGCGAGTGGAACAAAGTAGTCTCTGCCTACCCCTGTGGGAAAGAGGCGTGACGATATGTATGTATGTATGTATGAATTCCGAATTTTGCTGCTTGCTGCTTTGATTCAATTTTAAAGCGAGATTGATTTAATTTGTAAAAAGAATATAGTGATCTTTATGCCAAAAAACGTAGGTTTCAAGGAGATTATATTACTGTGATTCAGACTAGCAAATGCTTCAGACTGCTTTCCCGCGTGAAACACTATCGGCACGATCTATCGCTAATTTGCGTACACATGGCATTCCAAGACCACCAGGGACGCTGCAAAGTTAAAAGCAGATATCGATCCCCAGCGGACGTCCCATTTTTGTTTTTCATCTTTCGCAAACGTCGTTTTGATCCCCTAATGGTTTCCCCACAAATAAGGCTGGGCTTTGTTTGTTGCCACGGGCTGTATTTATTTTTGTAGCTTTGCTACCGACAGCTGCTCACTGTTTATCACCCGCTTAGAGCGACTTTAGATTAGGCGTTTTTTACGCGCGTATAAGCTCGTTTTTGGAAGCGCATGTAAGCGCGTAAAGGTGCGCTTTTTTTCACACGCGCAAATTGAACGAGCGTTGACGCGCTTTTAAGAGGAAATGGAACGGTCATATTTTGTATGCAAACGTAGTCCCCTGATTCCTCGCTGGATATTACCCTTAGAACAATGATTTTTTACATCAACAATCTAATGATATATTAGCATGTTCCTATGTTTTCCTTTTTTTCTTTACTGAATAATTAAAGGAGATATTAACATCAAAAACATGAAACATTGGTAAGTTTTTTCCGTCGTATTCCAACCTCTAGAAACCAATTTTAATACAATTAAGTATATCAAAATATAAGAACATAGAAACACAGTTATGACATTTTTTAAACATTTAATGAAAAAACATATTTAATCGGTTAAGTTTTGGAGAAGAAATCAGGGGACTACGAAACGTTGTTTTTGAATAATTTTCATAGGTATTTTCGGTCCGAGCTGTAGTTGTTCTTATCGCACTCGACGTCGTCTGGGCAGGTCACGGCGCGACAGCAATAGATTTAGCAAATACCTATTTTTCAATTCCCTCGACCGGCATATTTCCTCTTAAGCTCGTGTAAGCGATACAATCCATGTTGATACTGACCGGTTCAAGCGAACACGCCGAAATATGCCCGTATACGCGAGTGCGGCTTTTGGAAGCGCGTAATGTAGCGCGCGTGTAAGCGCGTATGCCGAAACGACCGTATACGCGCGTATAAAACACGCACGTGGAAAAGTTGCTAGTGTACCTTTAGATTATGTTCATTTATTCACTGACTCTCCTGGTCTCTCCCATTCCCACATTTCACACTATCTAAAGGTCCCTGGATTCGGCACCAGTTTGTTTATAATAAAACAACACATGACTGTAACGAGATTATTAAGTAATGTAAAGGTTTGTAGGTATACAAGCAAAAGTGTTCCTAAACTTGCACCTGTAAGTTTTACTTACGTTAGTAGGCACACAGCTATAAGCTAGAATGAGACAGCAATACTCATCTCTCTTTTTAGCCGATAGCTGCGTCCCTACTTACGTAAGTAAAACTTACAGGTGTAAAGCTGGCCTAAGCTCGTGTATGCGATACAATCCATGTTGATACTGACCGGTTCGAGCGAACACGCCGAAATATTATGCCCGTATACGCGATTACGGTTTTTGGAATCGCATAATGTAGCGCGCGTGTAAGCGCGTATGCCGAAACGACCGTAATATGCGCGTATAAAACGCCTAATCTGAAATCGCCCTTACTGACGATCGGGATTCCTCTAATTTACCTCTGACTTGTCTAAACAAGAATGAGGCTTATCCGCTGTTACAAAGGATTATAGCGATTTGTTGGTCAAGTGTTTTTAACAAGCGCACTTTAGGTTTTACCAGAATTGTGTTTAGCGTGCCTTAGTTTATTTTATGCTTTTCAGAGTAGGTATAGTGTGATGCTGATTAACTTACGGTACTCGACATTAAATTTAACGTAGCAAGATTTTACGTACCCAAATGGTAAGTTCTCACGAATTATTTCACACGTATTTATTATTCCGTGTGGTGTCGGGTTTAGAATAGCACCTCTCCATTCTCCATTTCTTCCGTGGATGTCATAAGAGGCGACTAAGGACCTAGGTTAAGGTATACTTTAGGCGACAGGCTAGCAACCTGACACTATTGTACCTGCCTACTCAAAACCTAAAAAATATTATGCTAGAAGTGGTCACAAAACGTGAAATAGTCATCGTTTTGTTTGCTCTGCCTACCCCGTTTGGGATTACAGGCGTAATGTATGTATGTATGTATTTAAAAAATTGTGCAGAATCGCGGGTAGTAAGAAACAAGGGTTGAAGTGTCGAATAATCCGTTCGCACAGTATCGCTTTTCCTTAAGGCGGCCTTACACTGGCAAGTTTTACTTACGTAAGTAGTGACACAGCTATAAGTTAGAACGAAATAGCAATACTCATTTCTCTTTTTAGCAGATAGCTGCGTCCCAACTTACGTTAGTAAAACTAACAGGTGTAAGGCTGGCCTTAGAAAATACGATGAGCGTACTCACCCCCACTAAGTAGGCACTTGAGATCTTGCCAAGATTGACTTCGGGCGCTAAACCTATCTTTATCAAGACGAGATAAATACCTATTGTCTTAATGCAGGGGTTCCCAACCTTTTTTTCGTCGAGACCCCCCGGATCACAAATTATGTTTTCATGCCCCCCCCACATTTTTTTCAGTGTTCACAATAACACTAGCCTTATTTTAACAATATTTGATTTTGTGTACATTGAAATAAATACTTTTTTTATTAAAAACACAATCGTTTCGCCCCCCCCCCTTTGAGATTGCTTTACGCCCCCCAAGGGGGGCGTGCCCCCCTGGTAGGGAACTCCTGTCTTAATTAGATAATGCTTACTTATCAGCTTATCACAGTTATCACCAACACTTCGAATTTTTTGTATGAAATATTGTAGCGAAATTTGCCCGTGTAAGAATTCGCATTTTTTACACTTTACACGCGTTCTACAGTTGTTTTTGTAACGAGTTCTTTATTTGTCCAAGAGCATAGTACGGCCAAGGACTTTAATTCATAAGCCACCATAGAACCCTTTCAAAGGAAAAATGTTTACGATTTCCCTTGACAAAATTAATGGGATGTCACTATGACGTTTACTGTGAATTGATTCCATGGTGGCTCATGAATTAAAGTCCTTGACTGTACCTAATAGGTACATGGAATCTTATTCAAAGAACCGCCACAAAAGCGTCACCTAAAACCGATTGAAATTGATAACAAACTGTCAACAAAAATATGCTAGAAGTGGCGACGTAATGTGACATAGTCAAGGATTTTTTATATGTAGCGTTTCGTGTGCTCTCCTTGCGCTATTTAGGATTACAATGAATGTGCATGTGCATTGTGCATATCTAAAACTTAGTGATTATACCTCTTTGTTCGCTTTCAATCGATAAGGTCGTGCATTTCTGTCACGTTGACAGTTTGACACTGACAATGTTTGCAAACAAAAACATTGTCTAACGTTCGTAAAGTTTTGTTGTAGCATATTTTTTACGAATTAATTTATTTTTTAGAAATATGGTGTGGCCTACAGATTTTGATGTGAAACTAGGCGAAGTAAGAAGTCAATTTTATAATAGTCACAGTTGAAGAATGTATTTGATCAAAAACTTGTTTAGTAGGTGATCTTCTGATCTAATTTGCCAAATAACAATGTCTACGAGTTAAAAATTGTGTTCAGTTTTCTTAAGTAACCAATGAGCATGTCACTTTCTTTAATTTTCTTTACTATTTTCAAAAAGTTTAGGAACACTTATGAGGAACTAGAGCATCGTTTCACAGCGACCCGATGCGCACATGACAGGACCCGCTCCGCGTCTCTGTGAAACGATGCTCTAGTTCCGCATTTGTGCTCCCGCTCCGGGCGCCCGTAGCAACAGCCCGTACGGGTCTCCCGGAACCCAGCCTTAGATATTAGACTCATTAAAAATTAATAAAACTAAATAATACCGTTAAAAATGATTGTTTTGTTACAAACAAAATGGTGCCGAAACCAGGGACATAGTTTACGTGGTGTGAGATGTGGGAATAGAAGGGACCGAGGGGGTCAATGAATTAAACATAATCTAAAGGTACAAGAACAACTTTTCCACATCCACAGTACGATGCCATGGACCTACCAGGTCAGCAGTTACCCTCGGCGAACGCGATGTCGCCTCTCGACCATATCTTGAATCTCGACATCAAAGCGCCTCCGGGATGTCAACGCCTTACTGGAATCATTGCTTCTATAGGTAAGTATTATTAACACAAAGCTTCCCTTCTTTATTTCAATAATTATAGCTGCCCGACGTCCCATTGTATTTTAAACGCATACACAGCCGACACATAAATACGTTCTCGTGAGTTTTCATCACGCTGCTGTCAAAGATTTGCAGGCTTTTGAACGTTCGCGGCACCTAAGGAAGGCTCTGTGAGGCGACAGTGGTGCACCGTTGGGACCTATGATTTGAAAAAGTTTTGGTACTTTTTGTGGTATCGTTTAACCAGGACCAGATGTACCAGACTTAATTTTTAAGCCTGATTTGATAATTGGTTCATCAAGTATTTTTGTAGAAAATCATAGTTCCATAACGCTCACACACTGAGGCTAATGTCAGGATCCACAGATTCCTAAAAACATAGGCAAATTAAAAAAGTTTAAATTCCAAACTTAGTGTTGGTTTAGGCACTGGAATTCAAAATTAATTAGGTACAGACTAAAGAACGCGGCGAGCTTGATCCTAAGTAATCAAATCCCTTCTTGTTTTTAGAAGCGTTGCCAAGTGAAATAAAATAATACGAAAGTTTTTTTCGAAGACCCTATCCGACGTAGATTTTCGAATGTCAGTGTATTTTCAGGAAAATCAACGACAGAATTGGAAACTATGGAGAATATGATAGCAGCGGGCATGAATATAGCCTTGTTGACCATGTCCTTTGGGTCCAGAGACGAACACATTGAGAATATAAAGAACTTACGACAAGCCGCAAAAAACTATGGCACAAAGATGGGGAGAATATATCCACTAGCAATAGCGGTTCGTCTAACTGGTAGGAAGATTAGAACTGGACGAATTGCAGATGTGAGTTTATTTGCTGCCTTATAGTCGTATAATTTAAGTAGTTATTTTTATGCATTGGGACGAGCGTAAACACTTTCTATTTAGCAGATGCCTTCTATAAAACATTTATGCGATAATTCTTAGAATCACTGCTTTCTACATATGCCACAATTTATTGTTTACTACCTATAGCCAGCAACTCCACCTGCGTAGGTTTTTTTTTTGTTGCAATCCCACACGGGATCTATTTATTTTACTGGGATAAAAGATGTGTTAATTCAAGTTGTCAGCTATCTATCTACGCACCAAATTTAACCTAAATTGGTTCAGCTGTTTAAGAGTGAAGAGGTTACAAACATACATAAACACATGCAGACTTTCGCATTTATAATATTGATGTATTTCGTCTTATTTCCATTCAGACGGCCTACCACTATACACAGAGGAAGACTACTCCTGTCACTATGTATCTAGAATCGTCAGAAAATTACAGGGACCTAGTCTATGCGTGGTATCGTTATAAAACTACAGAATAGTCATAAATCCCTCTGAAACATTAAAGCATGCGCTCGCGTCTAGATCTAAAGGCAACTTTTCCGCGCACCTATGCTTCAGATAGAAGTCAATCTCAAGAAACCGCACTGCGATTTTGATTTTTAAAACAACGTCAATTAAGGCTTCAACTATGTTTTAGAGTTACGGTGAGAATGTTGACCTCAAGACCGGCGAAGTGGTTAGACTAACATCAGACGAAACTTACAGAGAAAGATGTTCAACTTATACCGTCTTCGTAGACTTCATGTATCTTGCAGATCAAGTTAAAAAGAACGACTTGATACTACTAGACAACGAAACTATACTGTTGAAAGTCGAAGTGATTTCAGCATCGACCATCACTTGTAAGATCGAAAGAGGCGGATTTCTGGGCTCTTACAAAGATGTGTTTATCCCTAATGTGGTTTTGGATATGCCTAACTTTTCTGAGAAAGACAAATTTGATATTGATATGTCTATTCATCATCAGGTAGTACCATCGCGAACAGGGATTGTTGAGCCACTTACCTATGTTTGTAACTTGGTCGTGTAATACTAATCCAATAGCTGACATCTAGTCCGTCATATCGGTCATTGATTACACGTCTAAATTGCGTACAGTGGCAAGTGGCTCAACAATCCCGGTTCGTGACTGTACCTATTCTTCAGTTGTACGATCTTGTTTTATTTTAGTTGAGATATTTTGAAATTTGTGTTTGCAGGTTGATATAGTAATTGCTCCTTTTGTAAACTCGGCGGACGCTATAACGGAGTTAAAGGGACTTTTGGGAGAGAAGGGCAAGAAGATTTCGATCATGGCTCAAATTCAAACCATTGAGGGTTTTAATAACTTCGATAATATCATTGCTGTAAGTCATAAGGGAACATTGGAAATCAAAATATATTATTATGTTCTTACTAAAGAAATGTTTTTCTACATTTAGGCAGCCAATGGAGTTATCGTTTCCAGGCAAGAGTTGGGATCAGATATAACACCGAAAAAGTTGGTGATAGCGCAGAAGAATATGATCGCTCGAGCGAATAAGGTCAGAGCATTTAATGACTCCATTTAAATAACATACATTTATCACACCTGTATTCCTAAGTAGGATAACCTGAGCACACAAAATGCAAATAGACAAAGCCATGATTACTCCACACATCGTAGCCGTTTTTAGCATAATTTTCGGTTTCAGTATAAAAGGGGTATAATAGTGCACCTTGCTTGGCTATCATCTTTCCTTGAATTACTATATATGATATTCACGGAAGAAATGGAGAAGTGATGTTTTAAACGTGACTACACACGGCTTACCCAGAGATGTGTTAATAACAGCTACGAAACATGACTTAATCATAGTTTTATTTATGTAACGTTTCGTTGCTCTGCTTATCCTATGTGGTTGTCCATCCACGGATGAAATGAAGAGGAGTTATTCAAATCCCGCCATAACACCATTACATTTGCTTAATATATATTCTCGAATAAACATCATAAAGATAAAACGAAACGGTAATTATTATTTTCAAGGCCAACATCCCGATATGCATCAGTGCTCAACTCCTAAGCAGCATGAGGTACCAGAAACTGCCACTGAGAGCTGAACTCCTGGATATCTCCAACTGTATTCTGGATGGTGCTGACGCGTTGATGCTATCTGCGGAGACAGCAGTAGGGCAGTACCCGATCGAGACGGTGATGTACTTAGCTAACGCATGCAAGGAGGCCGAAGCCTGTGTGTGGAGTCGACAGATTTACAATGACATGGTCAATAAGGTGCGAGTAATAAGGATTAAATTTGATCCTCCTCTTCAAATTTAACCCTATTTTACTTTGACATAGAGTACCCATGCCTTAAGTGGTCGTAGTTTAGCAGAAAGGATCCAACTCGCATATCTCTTAGAAGCAAAGTGCGTGTATGGGCGTCAAAATGTGTGTACTTTATCAAGCGTGAGTTGTGGATTGGATCGTTTTTGCTAAACTACGTCCAATTACAGTACAGCAACGAACACTTGGACATAATAACAGTCCTCAGCATTTAACTTGGGAACATTTTGGAGCCGCCGCTTCTATGTAAAAACGGATGGGCGAACTTACCCCCACTATTTATAATCTTGCCAAGTTAGATTGCGAGGACTTTACGTTACCTTGTGCAGTTTTCGTGACACTTCACGATACTAAGTTATAAGCTTATAAGGTCAAACTTAAAAGATATACTTGCCTCTGTAATATTGCTTGGCATCAGGTCCCAATACCCTGTGACGCGGCTACCGGGACAGCAATCGCTGCAGTCGTAGCTGCCAACAGGTCCATAGCAGCGGCCATCATAGTTGTGACCACCACTGGGAAAACAGCACAGATCGTGTCCAGGTTCAAGCCAAGATGCCCAATAGTAGCCGTCACTAGATACGCGGTGATCGCCCGGCAGCTACACATGTATAGGGGTGTTGTGCCCATCGTTTATGAAGGTTAGTTTTAATTTTATTTGCAGTCCGGGCCACAAAGTTTGCACATCTTTGAAAAGAAACAGTTACCGTAACTTAAGTTTGAGCGAGACAGCGCTACAGCACCAGCATTCGCCGAGAAGACTGATGTGGATTCTTTGTGGCCATATACGTAATTCGTACCTCCTGGTCTGCTTAGGATAAGGATCCATGCTAACACACAGTGAAATAAAACCCATATTCGTCTTTAAGTCGAGATTAGCTCACGGTCATGTTTTAGGCCATTTCGTGGCCATCACTGGGACCAAACTCCGCGCGCGTCAAACCGTTGCCAGCGAGGCGCAGTGCTCCCAATGATGCTCACCATTGCTGCACTTAAGCCCCATTCAACCAAACGAAAGTAAAGTTTTGTATCAAGTCACTCTTACTCGTTCTTCTCATATGAAAAATTGATTGACTCGCGAGTATACAGATTGTATTTTATTCTTATTCGGATAAATCACAGTTTTAGTTCGGCAAATACTTGCAGCGAAAACAAAACACTACTGATCTAATTGAGCGAGAAGTAATCGACGTCGACGCAAATATTTGCTACCGAATAGTTTAAGCACGTTCGAGTAGAAAGGTAAATAATAGCCTGGGACATTTGCCCAGTAGTCGACTTTACTAGGTTTAATCGAATGAACCTGAAAGGCGAAAAGGGTCGGCCGTTTTTAGGACGTTTTTCTTTTATCCGGGCGGACATTCATTAGGTTTGAATAGACTGATTCGTAACGAGGAGTTGCTACTTTACTATTTACTTGTACAACTAGCTAGCACTTTATTCTGCCCACGGTTTTGTATGCATCTGATTACTGATTTCATGCATTTTTGCTCAGTAGACGTTACCATGGCAACCAGGAAGATAAAATTGTTGATTGACCCACCTAACACAGAGAAAACGATTGTGATTTTGATTTTTATTAACCCTTTTTGAGTGAGTCTCACGATAGTTTCATGTTCACTGGGGCCCCCATATTTCAAGTTTCATGGCCACTTCTAACATTTCATTTGTTTTGAATTGGCAGGTATAATAGTGGCATGTTGCTAGCCTGAAAATATACCTTAACCTATTTCCTTAGTCGCCTCTTAAGACTTACAAAGAAATGGAGAGGTGTAATTCTAAACCCGACTCCACACGCTTCACAATGTTGGCCTATGCTTCAGATCAGCCGGAGACCGACTGGCAAATAGACCTGGAGCACCGAGTGAAGTTCTGCTCCAAGTGGATGCTCGAGCAAGCCTTCATCAGGGTCGGTGATCCCCTGGTGATCGTCTGCGGCTCCCGCCAAGGCTCAGGTTTCACCAACACCATGAAGATAAATTACGCCACCGCGGACATAGCTGCGTGAGCTTTTGATAGTGATTATGGTAAACGATTTTGGGTAAGAGGTTTTGATAATTATTGTACCTTAATAAACGATTTTGGGTAAGGCCTGTGTTTTTATCTGCCTCAAACGTGTGAAATTCCTTTGTCGGACCCAAAGCGTGAAAATGGGACCCTGTACTGAGACTGCTCTGTCCGTCCGTGTGCTACTAGGCTATATCTTTCGAACTGCGCTAGCTAGACTGTTGGAGTTTTCACAGATTATGGTGCGATGACAACAAATACGAAAAATAAAATAAAAGAATTATTTACAGGGGGCTCCTATACAACAGTCGTGATTTTTCTGGAGGTTTTGGGTTGATGTAAATAACAGTAACAGGTAGAGACTTGAAATATTCGCAGTATATTTAATTGTATGTCTACTTTAAAAGTAAATAAATATAATAAAATAAAATAAGTACCTATTTGAGATTGGCTCCCTTACAAAGACGTGATTTATTGCAGTTTTTTTTACTGAATATTATAATAACAATAACCGCAATAGGTTGTCACTTGATATAAAGTATGTGATTGGGCGGTGATTGGTACGGAACCCTTCGAGCGAGAGTCCGATTCGCACTTGGCCGGGTTCTCTTTGTCTCTCTTTGTTGTTAATAAAATCTTAGAAAAAATTATAAGAACGCTGGTCAAGATAAAATATTACGGACAATTAATTATTGGTATACTTCCCTTACTTGAGATACTACCTGACTCTACTCGGCACTAAACCGATTCTACTTTGACTGTGATTCGTGTCGCCGTGTCGCCAAAGAGCGGTCACGCTGGTCGCCAATTTGTGGCACTCCGAGACGCCCAAATTGAATTTATGTAACCTGGGTACAACCACTCACGGTCGAGAAGAATGCACAAGAACATCACAAAGGCATTTAGTATTTGGAAGTTTTTTGCTGAGGACATAACAATAACATTGTTGACCACCAGAAAATATAAGTATCTCCCTAACCTGCCTATAGATAGTGAATGATAGGATTGATAGGTCAATACTTTTTATTCAGCACAGGACTGACTGCAAAGGGTATAAAACCAGGACGAAAGAAAGGTATCTTGAAGTGAAATAAAACAGATAGGTAGGTAATAGGTAGGTCTTACGTCTTTTTATTGAGATTAGCTCGTCATATTTTAGGCTAATTCGTTACTCATCGCTATGGTGCTAAGACACGCCTACTTGGTTATACGTGAAGTGTAAGGGGCTCCCGACGATGGGCCACGAATTAGCCCGAAATATGAGCTAATCTCGATACAGAGACGTGAGTGTATCAGTTTTATTTAATTATGAGTTATAATTTTTTCCGATTTTGTTCCGCAGCCATGGCTCCAATATGTGGCAAGTGTGATACCGTAGAAACATTCAATATAGGTTCACGTATCTCGCGTCCGATGATGGCCTCCGCGCTCGGCTTTGCTCGGGAATTCTCTTTGAGATCACGTTTTTTAAATTTTCAATTTGGAAATACAGCTTTGGCCGTTTAAGCGATTGGACGCTGGGGTAGATTGTGGCTCGCTGCCTCGCTCAACGGAGTAAAGTGGGCATATATTGTACCAGCTTTATAGCTTAGCGTCTAGCCGGGCGTAAAAGAAAACGTTTCGTTCTTAATATCTTCACTCGAATGTGCAGCTGTTTTCTAAGTTTAAAATTATGTGGAGCGCACGTTAGTGGCGCATTATTTGAGCACTATCGTGTCTTTAGTTAGTAACACGAAAATTTTGTATTTCAGAGTCAAAAGGAATTGTAAATTTAGTAGGTATCCGAGTTAAAAAAAAATCTAGTGTCCAAGAGGATTCCGACACCCGCAAAATGTAAATGATCGCTAACAGAGCGTCTGCGCCGGATGCAATTACCGCTGGACAAAATGGCCGCCGTGTCAAAGTGGAGGAACACGGCAATTTGCCGACTGCCCGCGCCATTTTGCGATATCGCGCCCCTCTGGTCTAGCTTTTAGTGGCTACGACACTATTGTGCTTTGAAAAATATGAAAAAAAATATTGCAAGCCTTTCTTGTTAACTAATATTTATAGTTCGTTGTATTTACTTGTACCAATAGTTATTAGGGTTTAGAATAACACCCTCTCCAACTTCAGTGGATGTCGTAAGAGGCGACCAAAAAATAGGTTTAGGGTTAAGTTCCTAGAAGCTGCATTTACAGTTATCCTGATACATACAATCACGCCTGTGTTCCCAAATGGGGTAGGCAGAGCACACGAAACGTGACACTGACAAAATCATGATTATGACTATTTCACGCTTCGCAGCCACTTCTAGCATAGTTTTTAGCCTGTCGCCTATAACATACCTAAACCGATCCTTAGGCGCCTCTTACGACATGCACGGAAGAAATGGAGAAGTGTTATTCTGTCCCGACACGACGTAGGTGTCCTGTTTTCCTTATAAGTACATAATTAAATATTGGTTACACTGCAAAATATCTTAGGCACAAGCAAAACGGCGTGCTCTTAAGTCTCCTCGACTCCAATTATCAGGCCGAAACATTCTCGCAGCTATCAAAGGACTAATTAATTTACGAAGCCTCCCCGCCCGCCAGGAGACACGTTTTATTCCATACCTACCCTATATTCCTAATTTTGGCCTATTCTGGAGCCTTGTAAAATAAAACGGCCCCAGCCTATGGACGGACGGTTTAAGTTAACAAGCACCTATAATGGACACTTCATTCATAATTTAAAGAAATTTGTTGTGAATTGACTATTCCTTGGTGGGTTGTAAATAAGAGTCATTGTCCATTACTAGTTCCTTGTTTAGATTTAAACTTAGATAAAAATAGTATAATAGCCTCTAACGATGTTCACGGAAGAAATAGAGAAGTGTTAATAATTATTATTATACGTAAACCTGGAAGACAGTGCAAAACGAAAACGTGTTACGAAGCGAACAAAAAGCCACACAAAAAAAGAAAATAAAGTACGAAATAAAAATTCACCACAGGAAGGTAGCAAATGGCACTTTTGGAAGCATCAAGTCGGGATGGGCGCCTAAATTGTAATGTTTACAAGTTAAATTAGGTGAGGCGGTAGAAGTTATTCATAATGGGGGGGACTCACCTTTTTGCGGCGCTGGGTTACAATGTACGAAGCAAACAGTAGTCTGTCTTGATACAAACGGTGCCTGGCGAGATTTCTGTCTTTTTTGGTAGAAAACAACCCACGATACGCTCCAGTTTCGTGTGTACGACAATGTTTGTCATAATTTAAAGACATTAAGTAGTATTGCACAAGTGATTGACATTGACATTGGATGCAATTTGGGGTGAACGACCTTAAACGTTATGCTTATCGTGGATGTGCCTCGGGATTTCCCGGGATTTTGGATAATGGGCTAAAATTTAAAAAGCGTCATTTAATATTTGCACACTTAAAGAATACTAGAATTGTCTAAATAATGGATATTTGTAATGAAATTATTATTATTTGTCGATAATGTTGAGAATTTGTTATGCAGGGCTCAATTCGAATGACAATATCAGTCAAGACATTATCTACTGCTTATTTCAAGTGGTCATTTCATTTAATAAAAGAGGTTGATCATGGGTAATTGTTTATTTTTTGTAATGATAATAACAAATCAAAAAAGTCGCGGGGTTGTACGTCATATCCATCTTAATATTATGGACCTAAACCCCGGGAAATTGCATCCTAGATCCGATCACTGGTAATTATTGAAGTAATTCCTTAATCGAAACAAGTGATACCAAAACCAAGAACATTTGCCCTGATCATGTTAGTAAAATCGCAACCCCAAGCGAGTACGTTCATTGTTAGCCACCGCTTATTTAGACCAAGCGGTCAAAGGCACTCATTTCAAGGACCTGAGCTGTAATACTGTTTATTTGTCAAGCTATATTCTGGATATTACGCACAATTTGACTCTGATACTTACTCGCGGCTAGCTCGGTCCTATTTTGTTGTTTAATTTGATTTGCGCCTCTAGACGCCGCTCGGTATAATTGCCAATCTCGTATAATTTCTGAGTTGCTCAAGTCAAATATCTAGGTATTTTCACCTGCTGAGACCGAGAAGTTATTAATATCTCGTGATGTTTAGAAGAAGAAAGACTTTTAGTAAGACTAATTTGACACAGATATTCGTACAGGCAATAAAATAGAAGACCTTCAAAATAAACTTAAACAGTAACAGTGATTTAATAATATTCGTTTTATATTATTAGATCACTTTTGAAGCAGTAACTTTGTGCAACGATTCATCCATATATACGTATTCTTTATTAATTGTAACTTAGCTGACTTACTAAACCAGGGGTTCCCAAAGTTGTCTGGGCTACGACCCACCTAATACAAGTTTACAAAGTTGAGACCCATGAATAAAGGACTTTACAAATAACAAAAGGAGTTCTAATACTTTTTTTTTATTACTCTATTTAAAAAACTACCAACAAGTGATCTAAATGGGAAGCTTGAAATTGCTTCCTATGTTTCGGCATCACTGTTGACATCAACTTCAACATCAACTTCAACATCAACTTCAGAGTTTGATAAGTCCAATTTATGCATTCCGGTATTTTGTTTTAATGTCCACCGTAGATAAAGTAAAAGGGAGGAGGACTTTCATAGCTTCATTCACTGGCCATCGGGTCAGTTATTCGGTATGCCGATCTATTGGCTGGGCCCACTTAATATTCTCTCGCGACCCATAGTTTGGGAAGCTCTGTACTAAACAATTTCATATTTTTTTCAGTTTAAAATAACACCTTTCCATTTCTTTCATGGAACTCGCAAGAGGCGACACTGAAAATACCTACGTTAGGGTCCGACCACACCGCAGCTTAAAAAACGGTGACGGTACGGAATCGCAATGACGTCACGATAATCTTTTTGTCGCAAACCTTCCAAACCGGTGCTTAAAATTCGCTGCGTCAAAATCATGCTTCAAATACATATATGACATAAGTAAAAATCAACTGCACCCATTACAGCAACAAAACAAAAGAACGTGACTCAGTTGTCTCGTTCCTTTTTTAAATTTTAGACATAGAATCTGATAATCTCTATGTGAAAAACGAAGTCTTACCGACAATAACCGAGAAACCCCGATTCGCAAATCTTTGCGTGAAAAACGCTGCATCTACAAGACAGCTGCGTTTTTTACGTCACCGGTGTGGTGTCTGCCATAAGATCTCCGTGTAGTATTTTTCGCGATTTTTACGCAGATCAATTTACGGTGCGACAGCGATTTTAAGCTGCGGTGTGGGGAGCATGCGGCGAAAACGACGCGACACTGCGATTCCGAAGCGAGACCGGATTTTAAGCTGCGGTGTGGTCGGACCTTAAAAGTGTTTTCATAATGCCAAAGACAACATTGTCATCTTTGGGCCCAAAAATGTCACAATACCTAAAGCTTAATTATATAGATTGTATGTATGTATGTAACTCTTTATTGTACAAGATTGTTAGAGGTTTATGATTCGGGGCCAGTCTTAGCGCTAATCAATCAAGTTGGCAACACACTTCAAAGGCCCTTAACACCTTAGCTGCGGGAAGTAAAATCATAAACCTTCGTCTGGTGCGGCGGCGGGCCGACGTGGACCTACCGCTGTGTTTCCGCCAGTGCGTGACGGGCCTTCAGCGGCCCGCCAGCACTAACGTGAAATTAAGGTCTACAACTTTGTCAAAACATGATAAATTGAAATTTTTTTTTCACTGTGAGAATGACCTTGAGACCGACCTTCTTAGGTTCGATTCGCCTGGGGATCTGATAAACAAGAAATGAGAAATTAACCAGTGAAAACGGCAGGCCGACGGCGGCCCGTTCCGCACTAGAAGGTAATTTTAGTAGTGATGGGACAGATAAAAGTAAGGGAATATCGATAATAAAACATCGTAGTACCTATTTGATGAAAAAATATTTTTATTGAAATATTTTTAGTAGCAGTGGGACAATAAAGGTGTAGTTTATAACGAATGGGTTTCTTTGAAACACGACCCATGACATGAAAAATTTGAAGTGCCAACGGAAAATCCCATTTGATATCAACTCAGAACAATAGGCTGAATCACTCCTCTCAGTTTTCGGTACCTAACTAACACTTTATAAATGTAAAGGAATAAGTTAGTAAACAAAACTTACCACTTGTGTTTGTTCTTGCCTCCAAAATCGTATCGAATATTTTCTTTTTTTTGGTAGGAAATATTTCCTCATCATCGCTATCGTCGAAAAAGGCGGCTGGGACAACAACCTTGTTTTCTAGTATTTTTATTTTTGGTGTGTTGTGTTCCATGCTGAACGTCTAAAAAGGTCGATAGCGCGCACAACACTAAATGACTGCGCGTACGCTCTGTGCGGCAGCGGGCCTATCGCCGACCGCCGCTCGAGATGACCGCCGGCGGCCCGCTGCCGCACAGAACGGATGTTTTTTACCGCCAGTGCGGGCAGGTCGAAAAAAGGCCTGCCGAGATGTTTTGATGGAAAATGCCTACATTTCTAACCACAATCTGAAATATATACTTGGCTCTGTCGAACTCTTTCAAATACCTGAGATACTCGTTCCGCACCAGCGGGAGGGACATACTTTTGTTCGCCCGCACACGGTGAAAAACCGCGGCGGGCCGATAATCGGCCCGCCCGCAGTGAACGTGTTAATTACTGCATCCGCACTGCACATATTAATAATTCGGACGGCGTCCGCTCGCACCTATGGTTGCCAAAAGGTAAAATTAAACATACTGACAAAACATCTGATATCACCTCAAAAGTCTTCACATTTTTCGTTGCAAAAATTTTGCATAAGCGAAAAGTAATAAGAAATTCGATTTTCGTTACAATTTTTTTTTTCGCCGGGATATCGAGCAAATATATATTTTTGCAAGATTTGATGACTTCTCCATTTCTTCTGAAGAAGTCGTAAGAAGCGACTAAGAAAATACTATGTATGTTGAAGTATGCTTTAGGCGACAGGCTAGCAACCTGTCGCTATTATACTACCTCCTTCTTTTGTTTTCAAATCTAAAATTATGCTAGAAGTCGTTTGAAGCGTGAAAAAGTCTTAGGCCGGCCACATACATTCGGAATTTTTCCGTTCGGAATCCCGAATCGGACTTTCCGAACGCAGTCAATCCATACAAAATCAATGGAACACACACATTCGGAAAAATTCCGTGCGGAATTCCGAACGAAAAGCTTGCGAATGTGTGTGGCGGTCCATAGATTTTGTATGGATTGACTGCGTTCGATTTTCCGATTCGGGATTCCGAACGGAAAAATTCCGAATGTATGTGGCCGGCCTTAATCATAGTTTTGTCTGTCACGTTTGACGTGCTCTGTGTACCCCATTTGGGAACATAGGCGTATTGTTTGTATGATTGAATGAATATTTTCCTTAGTCTCACGACATCTACACATCAAATGCAAGTCTTCTGAACCAAACATAACACGGGCAATTTTAATAGCACCTATATTGATCCGTATTTCCACCACCAAGTTCGCTCTTCAACTCAGCCGCGTCAGACGGCCGAGCGTGTCCACAGGTGCTAAGAAAAGGACAAAAGACAGTAACGAGGTCTGAGAGGACACGACACAGAGGGATTGTGCTCTATCACCTTGCTTGGAGGGCTCTTCGTGAAAGCTGAGTGTTCGGTGCGTCAGTCCTATTGGGAGTTCGTTCACTTGAGACCGGCGTTTTGAAAGTCATACTAAAAAACGTCATGACGTAAAGTTCATGACACATTTTTTTAGGTTGATGGTTTGCCAAAAGTACCTAAGTACTACTTCTAATGTGTTCATGTTACGATGACACATGTTCGTCATTAGGTACAAAATAATGAGTTTGGCGCGGTTATGGAAGGCGTAATAAACTATGATTGCATGTATTGAACAAAAATCGAAAAATCGTGGTTATAATAATATCGAGCTATTGCTCGCCAAATGCGGTCGATTAACACGTTGTTTACACTTTAGCATGTAGTATGATTGTCGCTTACAGTTCGCTCAGGATAGTAATAAACGTATTCCAATCCCGTCGCGAGCGCAGGTAGTTGTCTACGTTTTAAATTTCGAAAATCCTTCCACACAAGCTATACTCATTTAGGCTGGCTAAAGCAAAACTTAATCTACTATATTCCACTATTTAACACCAGTGCAGTGTTACTGTATAGTATACCTACTAGAGAAACCGGCAAACCAACACTGTTTTTAGTGAGAAAACCACATCTAATTTTCACGGCGAAAAGCGCTAAATTTATTTGTGTGGAGCGAAAGCAAATTAAAGAAGCAGTCACACCGAGCGCTTGCGTAGGATTAAAACGTAACTGGATTTCATAGAAGCATTTGGCTCGAGTTAGTAATATCAAAATGGTTGCAGGCCACGTAGATGTGTCTTGGAACGAAATAGAGGTGTGTATTATTTGTATTGAAGTAAAGTTAATCTGTTTCAGCAATAGCATTGCACTCTCAAGATACAGTGGCTGCTATAGGACGTTGACACTGTAAACGAAATAAGGATTTTCTTTGTCGAGCAATGTGATGTCACTATTACGATTACTGCAAATAAGTTTTAAGGTTGGACAGGAATCAATTGGTTCGATAGTATAAGGCGCAGCGCAGACGACAGAGTTTTGTGCGATCGAGTCTGCGCAGCAATAAATTCTCTGAATGGCGCGCTGACAGTTTCCAAGAAACTTTGAATGGAAACTGTCAGCGCGCCATTCAGAGAATTTATCGCTCCGCAGACTCGATCGCACAAAACTCTGTCGTCTGCGCTGCGCCTAAAGCTTAACCAATGTTTTATTGTTGTTTGCAAAAAGGGCGCTAGCTTGAAATTTCCCAAAATTGTATAAAGTTACTGAGCCATTACATCAATCAGCCACGTAGTCACAACAAAATTACATTCATTACATTACAGTCAAAACATAGCGATAATAATATAATAATAAATTGGGTTCTTACCTAGAAATTGGCAATTCTATTATGTTTCTTGCTGTCGTTGCTTCGATAATAATTATAACAGATAACAAATATACTTGTAAGTTTTTTGATATCATTGTATAGAGATATTGGATGCTGATATAACTACAAAAAAAAAACAAATAAATCAATTAATCTAAAAGAAAACAAAGGAAGAAATTTATTAATACCATTAGGTACAAAATTCCAAAACACAGGCGCACTTCAAAGTTATGCCCGACCCATTTTATTTTTACGACATTTTTATGAGTTCTATGACTCTGAAAGTTACGATGTAGGCGACCTAGGCTATGTAGGCTACAGTTACTTACTTTTTTCTAAATATTAAAATGTGGTATTTATAAAAATGCGTGAAATAACATAAAAGTCTTAGCTCAGTAGCGCTCCAACCTTACGTTTTTTTGTATCGTGCGTGAGTCGAGCCTGCCTAATGAGGCGCGTCACAAAACATTAGTTCCTTCTCACAACATCACCACTACCAAGTGATAAGTTCAGATGCCATCGTAAAACGATAAGTAATATGATAAGTTGACGATGGTTTGGAAAGCACCACTAGCAGTAAAATGTGGTATTATTATTTGTGAATTTGACATTTGCACTTATCAATTTCGTTCGTTCGTTTGAATGGATAAAAGATGCTATAAAATTTTTGCCAAGTTTGATGCCGACCATTATAGGTATCTAAGTTTAAAAAACAGACAATATCTAAATAACAGCAAATAATTACATTTTTAACAAGTAACTGTAGTGTTTCTTATGGTATCAATGTTCTGCGATAACGTAAGTAACATTTAGATGCGACTGACAAGTTACCATTGGTCTCATAGGTACATACTGGAGCTACATCTGGAACATACTACCGATATTTACTTACTTCCGTAAGTGGCCGAAAGAGACTCTAAAATTCCCCATACAAATCGTTTACGCCTTCGCTATCGAGAACAATCACTGTAAACAGTAAACTCATAGTAATGGTAGAACAGTGTATCGCTAGTCAGCGCTACGTACAGCCAGCAACAAACCCCTACTTTCAACCGTAATAGTGAAAGAGTTAGGCTATACTTTTAGGGTTGGCTGTACGCTCGGAAAATATAATGTCATGCGATATATAACGATTCTGTATGAGTGGTAAATATGGTATATTGTTTGTAGTGGCTATTATAATTCCATACGGTTAAAATTGCAAATAATGTAAATATGGTGTAAAGATGTCATAATTTTTCATTACATATATTTTTTAGGTTTTGAGTATAGAAATAACAGTGACAGGTTGCTAGCATGTCGCCTAACATTTAACTCAACCTAACTCCTTAGTCGCCTCCTACATCCACCGAAGAAACGGAGTGATGTTATAAATCCGACAAATATCAACGCAATTACGTACGAAATAGTACCAATTTTTTTTGTCGCTAAAGATGGCGGGACGAGTTGGACTCGTACGCGGCGGACTGGCCTGACATCACGCAAAACCGAGAGCTGTGGAGGTCAAAAGGAGAGGCCTTTGCCCAGCAGTGGGATACAATGATAGGCTAATCCTTACTAATATTATAAGTCGGAAAGTGAGTTTGTTTGTTTGTTTGTTTGTTCCGCTTTCGTTTGCTTTGAAATTTTGCACACGTAAAGTTAGAAGTCCAGATTAAATAATAGGGTACTTTTTATCCCGGGAAAAAATGATGTTCCCGAGGGAAACCAAAAAAAGGTAAAATGCTATATACCGCAATATAACCGATATCCACGCGGGCGGAGCCGCGGGCGGAAAGCTAGTAAAAAAACCGGCCAAGTGCGAGTCGGACTCGCGCACCGAGGGTTCCGTACAAACCTGCAAGGTTAACAAAGTTCGTTCATTACGACAATCGAGTCATAACTATGGTATTTTTATTATAGATAGCTCTACGCGTTCATGAGGAAAAAAGTAATAAGTTTATATTTATTAAAAAATATATATTTTGTAATGTAACTAAAAATTTAAGGTTTTCGGAATTTTTCCTTTATGTGTGCTATAAAACGTTGCTTCATGCCAAATTTCAAGATTCTAGGTCGACTGGAAGTACCCTTTAGGTTTTGATTCCCTTGCGAGTACTTGCGAGTTTCAAAATATGCAGCTTAAATTGCAGTTTCTTTTGATTGCGTTGACATAGAAGTTTGATTTTGTTACAGCTTAAAGGTATTATAGACCTGAGTATTTGGTATGAATTTCAATTTAATACCTCTACGCGTTTATGAGGAAATGGGTAGTATGTTTAAAATTATTAAAAAAAAAAATATTATGTGATGCAACTAAAAATTTATGGTTTTCGTAATTTTTCCTTTATCTATGCTATAAGACGTTGCTTCGTACCAAATTTCAAGATTCTGATTTCACGGGAAGCACCCTATAGGTTTTGATTCCCTTGCAAGTGTCGAAAATTTGCGGCATAAACGGCTGTATCTTTTGATTGCGTTGGCTTAGAAGTTTGATTTTTTCACAGCTTCAAGGGACAGTAGACCTGAGTAATTGATATAAATTTCAGCTTCATACCTTCACGCGTTCCTGAGAAAAAGGGTCTTGACAGACGGACGGACGGACGGACGGACGGACGGACGGACGGACAGACGGACAACAAAGTGATCCTATAAGGGTTCCGTTTTTTCCTTTTGAGGTACGGAACCCTAAAAATAAAATAAAAAAAAAGGATGAGCAAAAATCCCCACTTCTAGCGACATAGTGGCTAAATTGGCAACACTGCAACTATCTCTCAGGCTCTATTAATTTCACGGGTCCAGGTAAACAAGTGTTTGTGTTGTTCGTGTAATAAGTTGTCGGCTACGAGACACTGTTGATATACTTCGACGTCGCTGGGGACGGGGGGCTATTAAAAGTTGGTCTAACTTTCGGAACTGACGCTAGTAGTTTGGTGTGGATGTGAGAGATACGTTGTTGGTATTGTACGCGTTCAGCTGTTTGCTGGAGTTGTAGGTAGATAATGTGGAATGATGACGTAAATTATGTAATCATTTCAGTGTCAGAGGCGGCACCATTGACATGTAGTATCATGTTACTATTATTGAACATAAAACAGAAGATGATAGATACTTTCGTCATTCTCGCTCATATTTTTCACTACGCGCGTTTTAGTGCAATGTGGCCTGCAACTTCAACTTCAGGCTACATCGATGACTTTATAGAAAGTCTCTATGAATCTCCTCATTTCTGATTCGATTGCGTAGAGACAACGAGCATAGCCCTCTCCATTGCTCGAAGAGCAGATAGCCGATGGGGTCGAAAAGTGCTCGAGTGGAGATCACGGACCAGCATGGGCAGCTTACAAGAGGGACAGACGAGCTAATATAAGATCGCACGGAAAACAACCCATATTTTACCTCTTAACTTTAACCAAAAATATGTTAGCAGTGGCTATGAACATCATCATGATGAAGTGATGAAGTCATGATTGATTTTGTCTATCTCATACAGTAATACGAGCTTGATGTATGTAAGATGTATTGTATTTGTATGTATAGGAATCAATACATTTGAGTGTACCTAGTACGAGTTGAACTCTTAACCCAGTGGCTTTAGACTTAGGCCGAGGGATATTCCACATACAGTCAACGAAATTGATACCTGTGCCACTTTGAACCTTTTCATAGTGAGTTTCATATTGCTTTGATTACTTAGTAGAAAGTATGGTAGGTATGCCACAGTGACATTTCTTGTGAAAAGGTACAGTCGCGTGCATTAATATGTAAACGTTTCCTAATTTCCGAAAATATATACCCACATAAGGTGAATTTGTATACATAATTAAGATACGTTATGTAGATACATACTTTTGAAAATTAGGAAACGTTTACATATTATTGCACGCGACTGTACAAAGTGGCACAGTAATCAATTTCCTTGACTGTACACTTCGGTACCTATCAGTTTTAATGCCTTGACTGCTCGCGTTGTCACTTTGAACATCACCTCATTTGGAAACAGACAACATGTCGTAACTCGTTCGCAAACTTTGCACAAGTGACAAACCAAATCACGTCTATTAACCGTTCCGAAGTAACTGTGTAAATTATGAAATAGTTCCCCGTGTTTATTCGCCGCATAATTTAATTTCGTATTCGGATGAAACATCCGGAACCGCAATCAAAGTAAAACCGCTAACTGAAGTTAATTAATTTCCGAGTAAGACTGTAATCAGACAGCGGGCCTATTCTGAGATGACAAAACTTGTACCTATCTTATAAAATACGGATAACTCACGTTATAAATCGAATTTAGCTCGACATGTTTCGGACTAATTCGTAGCCCTTCATCTAGGAGCCGCGGCAGCTGCTGCTGCCAAACGCGAACTGGGCGCCTCGGCTCTTTTCTTTGAGGGTAGTCGTGAGCCAGTGTTAGTTTCGTCGAGCACGAGCAGTCGCGCAAAGAGAGCCGAGGCGCGCAGTTCGCGTTTGGCAGCAGCAGCTGCCGCGGCTCCTAGATGAAGGGCTATGAATTAGTCCAAAACATGTCGAGCTAAACTCGATTTATAACGTGAGTTATCCGTATTTTATAAGATGAGTGAGTCTCACGGTAGTTTAATACTTGTACCTAGTTGTCTAGAAACTTAAAAATACTTTGGTTAAATTTGGCTCCTGTGTGGTATCGGGATAGAATAAGATAAGGGTGTTATAGGACCAATCAATCGATCGTCGATCGACGGCATCGATCGATGCTAGAACGGAATAGTCGACGTCGATCGATACTTTCTACTTCTAGTAGAATGGAAAAGCCGGGATTAATCGATCAGTGTCGACCGGTGCCATCGACCGGCAAGCGATATCTGTCGATCAATTAGCTATCTACCATAATTATAATAATAGTTTATGTCTGCAAGACAAGTTTAGTACATATTTAATTTTATTCTCAGAATATGACTCCTTTAGCCTGGATCCTAAAATTGCGCGTTTCAAGTCCTGGATAGCTGTTGTATTAGTAACGGCCTGCAGTAGGCCTACCAAGTTTTCTATAACTTCAACACAACTTTATTAATAAAACTAGCTGTGTCTCAAATATCTTCAATGTACAGATACGGACTTGTTACAGATTTATTATATGTATAGATAAGATATACCTAGATATAGACTAATATTGTGTCATCGAAAATTTATAGGATGTTTTTTTTATCTCTGATACTAAAATGACATTACCCGTGTTGTCTATATTTGGAAATTCTACTCTACCATCTAAAGTTAACGATAAATTAAATTTATTTATACTATATAATCATATTTTTCGTATAGTATAAACACGGCCATTCTGAGGCAAGCCGAGAAGAAGATGACGGGACGACATGGACTCGTACGCGGAGGACTGGCCTGATATCACGCAAGACCGAGAGTTGTGGAGGTTAAGAGGAGAGGCCTTTGCCCAGCAGTGGAATACATTAACAGGCTAATAAAAAAAAGTATAACACGGGCAAACCACTTGCAATTTATACATACGCGGGACTTAATCACGGTTTTATTTATTTATTTACCTTCTCGACGTTTTGGCCACGTTACAGCGACCTTGGTCACGAGTTGACTGAAGCAGAGCACGGCGTTTGTTTCGCAGCCCGCGTCCTTCGAACTACCCGCACTTGATTTTCATCAGTAACGGCTCCTCAAACTACCCGCGTTCCATCAATATTGCCCACCGTCACCCTATCACACCGACACACAACATTCGGAGCGAGCATCTGACATTATTAGTGACATTGGTAGTCGCTATAACGCAGCCGAACCGTCGAGAAGGTAAATAAATAAATAAAATCGTGGTAAGTCCCGCGTATGTATAAATATGAGTGAGAATCGCGAAAGTTTAAAACATTAAACCACTAGCAGGTGCAAAAACATTCTCGATGCTTTGGAGAGCACTTTCAAACATTTGCACTTATCGATTTAGTATCTGAGATTTAAAAACAGACCATACACACCATACATACCTGCCAGTAACATTTTGAGGCGTCCAAGCACCACGTAATAAAGTATTCCTGAGGGGCCACAACACGTGACTCTATTTGGTCCCAGTGCAGACTTAAAGTAATTAAAAGTTGGTAAGAGCCCGCTACGATGCCCAGGGTAAACCATTTATGTGAAGATACTCGGCTATTTTGATAGTCTGCAAGTTTCTCTTTGAGTTTAAAGTGTCTGGACGACCTGAAAAGTTCAAGTAGGTATGAACGAAATACTTTCCAAGTACTGGCGCTTGCTTACGACTTACAAAGTATTTAATACGGGTTTTATGTTAGAAGTAGAGTAAAGTCGGCTAATAAAAATTCAGAAGCCAGAAACATCCTTTCATAGACAGGTAAGTTACTTTCTTCAGATGTAATGAGGCCATAAAAAACTAGAGTGATGAAAGAAAAATACCGTCACATAACTAAGTAGTAAAAAATAAAACACATTATAAAATGAGCAATCAAGCTACGATTTTTAGGAAGAGATAGTTTAGGGCATGGAGAGTGACATAGACTACATTTTGTCTCTTCAAAACCCCCCATATCACTAAAGTGAGGAGTGGAAGTTTTCAATGTAGAAAGCTATAAAATTGGTATGTGTGTTATCTCTTTTGTGATACCCCGAATTTAACAAAAGCTAGTACAATATAAACAACACACTTGCATTTCTAAATGGGATTGACAGGACACACTTTACTTATGCTGGGTTTACACGGGGTTAGTAGCTAATGCTTAGTACTTGTCACTTACACTTGTCACAGGTGTGTAAACATGTTGTATAAGTGCTTAGTATTAGTGGAATTGCAAGTGCAAGTGATTAGAAGCCGTTCCTATTTACTAAGCGACAAGCACCCACCCCAGGTAAAAATCTACTAATACTTGTCACTTGTCGAGTGGTGTAAACATTTAATGACAAGTGCAATTTGATTAGTGATTAGTAGATTCCCTAGTCAAAGCTGCCGAAGTGTTTTGTTACTAATACTATTCTCTAACACCACTGTGTAGACGGTTACTTGCCACTTGTCACTGCGCATATAAGTCCCTAACCACCTACACTAATGACAAGTACTAAGCCCGTGTAAACCTAGCATTAGGCAAAACCAAAGCTACTTAGTGCTCCTTAATTTTTAGGCTTAACTTGCATAAAAGACGTATATTAATATTAGTATCAGGTTGCTAGCATAATGGTTAGTCGCCTCTCAAGTTTTACTTACTTACTTCCTTCTATTATTGTGAGACCTTCATACATTTGGAAACTAAACTTCCCAAAACCATGGAAGGGATTCAACGATTACTTGCACCAGCGATGTAACGCAATGCACCCAAAAACAACTGAAAACGCGGTCAATAAAAACATCGGCGACTTAACTTCGCAAGACTGCAGTCTCTAACCCAACAGTACCAGTTATTGTTTCTGTTATCGGTGGGGAGAAAATTGAATCCGTCCGCGATCCGCGATTGCAATGCGGCCTGGGATCCGACCCAAAAACAAACATTCCATTTTCCAATTCTGTTTTAGATTTGCACAACACTACAGTCGAAGCGGTTATTCGCTTTGTAACACATTCGGGACCCGGAAAAACAAGTGAAGGTAGACGTTTGAGTGATCATTGAGCTGTGCGGTTGAGAGGAGCGTTTTTACGTGTTCTGTATCTTTCAGAATTTTGTTTCGACTTCATACTCGTAGCTCTCTATTATACCTAACTGCAATGCAAGGCTTTAAGTAGTTAAGTTCGCGCATCGCTTTATCAAGAAGGGGAAAGTGGTGCGCGGACTTAGGTACTCCCACTATTAATTAATGCCGGGGACCTTGCCTGTACATATTAAGTACATACATATACATCACGTTGTATTCCCAAACGGGTTAGGCATAGTACACAAAACGCTACATATAGATACAACCACGCTACTAATCCGCTTTAACATATTTTTTAGATACCAACTGTACCAAGTTAGTTAGAGTGATAAAGAAAACATAGTGACAGGTTGTTAACCTATCGCCTATAATGTGTCTGTATCTATTTTTCGTAGTTACCTCTTACGACATCTACGGAAAAAATGGAGAGGTACTAATGTAATCCTGACACCGCACAGGGTTTATACTTTCTGGAAATAAACCCACAAAGAAAAGTTAACCTCCCATCCCATATCACAATTTAAAAACAATCCTCATTTTGGCAACACCTCATTGAAAATCTAAGTAGGTAAAATAATTGTTACCAGTTTCGTTGGAACTCTAAGACCATTTTTAAGCTTGCTTTAAAAGCACCTAATAGACGCAATTTCAATTCCATTCGCACAAGACCTAAACGTTGCTTGATTAGATCAGACTGACTCTGAATTTTAGTTTTTTCATGACCATAGATACAATAGGTACGCGCGACGAAAGTAAAGGGGCTAAAATAAAGAAACGTGATCGAGTTAATTACTGAGGACGTTTGTGGAACACTAATTGGGTATTTTTTGTCTGTGGTCTTAAGAGGGCGCACACATTTTTTACGAACGTAATATAAGATCGGGTGGGGGAAGAGAAATTCAGGGGCAGGGCAGGGGTAAGAGGCACCACAGACCATAACTCGTCGAGTTATGAGTGATTATGGTCTGTAGAGCCCTCTTATCCCTGCGTTTCTCTTCCCCCACCTGACCTTAGTGGTTTTGGACCAATGTTTAAAAAATCGTGAAATGTAAATTAACTCATATTTAGCCATGAAAAAAATATGGTTAGACTAAACATATTCTGTAAATTTACAATAAAATTGTTTCATTTGTAATTACATTAAAATCAATGAGAAAAAAAATAAAGTAATGGTTCAACTTTCAAATTATGTATAATGATATTTGAATAATAAAAACCAATAATTTGATTCATGTTAATCCGTTAATCCCCAGTAGACTATATTGTCTATCAGATAATAACAAGTTTATATCGTTTATGGTAAATTTTAATGGCAAATTTTCAAGTGAAAGACAGCTCTGACGCGTATTTTTGTGAAAACCCTTCAACAAATTGGCTAAGTAAAAGAAATCTGTGTTGCTAATAAAATATTTTTTTCCGTTAATCCCTAGAAAAAGAGTTTATTTATATGTTACAGTAGTTTTTCTTTAAAAACTTCAGGATTTATAGCTTTCTAAAGCATTGGAAAAACATCAAAATCACCGAATTTTGTGAGCACGCTCTTAAAGAGAGGACAGAAAAAGTTAAAGTAGATGCCTCATTAGGGCCGATGGTCTTGGTACACTGTTTTTGTTCCGCGGCTTTGGTTTGGGGGACCATTGTAACAAATATGTGGGCTTTGTTGCAAATTGATTTTCATTTTTAACCCCTGAGGGGTGTTGCAAGTTAGAACGTTGTTTGTGGGTTTGTGTTTAATGTAAAGATATAGGTTTTAAACTCGTAAATTGATTTGTATTTTTGAGCGACTTGTTATGCTTTTCCAAAAAATACGTGTGTGAATAGGTATGCTCTTTAGACTTATGAAATTAATTTTGAGTGTATTCTTCAGAGTCTGTGTGGGCATGTACCTACCGATTTCGATGCGTTTTTTGCAACCTTTTGGTTAAGCTCACGTGTCCCGATATTTAATTCGTTTGTTTGTCAAAAACATTTAATTTCCTTGGTGTTTAAATGTACCTAATTGTACCTACAAAACACATCCGCAGATGTAAGCCGTGCAAGAATATGAGTCCACTAATTCCCTGATGGTCTGTACTTAATGAAATCTTGCAAGTTAAAATTGATCCACTTCCAGACCGATTGAGCTTAAACTTTATACAATGTGTTTGGCGCAGCATGCGCCAAAGTAATTTAGCGGATAGAAGGGGTTATTTCCTATACAAAATTCAACCTCCATAACACAACCGCCAAACTCCCCGTATATGTTTGCTTGCTGATGGCTATTGCAAATTGCTATGGCAAATTTAACTTTCAAGATTTGATTTCAGACAAACAAATATCGGGACAGGTGAAACTAAAATAAAATGGGAGCTTGTAAAAAATGTTCCAGCATACCCAGTCTTGCGAGAATTTGTAGGAATAATGTAAATACCCTTTCTTTGGTTCCGATACCGACATCGCTGGCAGCTACGCGTTCCTTTGAGAATTCGTATCCTTAAATTTCCGATAAAAACAAAGAATCCGTGAATATAGGTTTGTGGGAGCGTCGAGTGGAAATTTACATCCTAATTTCCCATGTGGTTTCATATCGCAAGCCTGTATTGTCAGGGATATCAAAAATCGAGAAATATTTAGAACAAACTTGTAGAGGCAGTTTTTACGGTTGAGCCTGTAGACGAGAAAAAACCTGTAGATTTGGTACCTACTTTCTACCTACCTATACTTTCTTCATAAAAATTTAACGTATTTCTTGCTTAGAATTACGAGCACTATCAATCGATCAAAAAGATGAATGGAATTGCCCCATGTCTATGTTTTACAAACTGTCTCTACGCTTCGTGTTACGTGAACTTATTTTTTTTGGCTGTGTTTCGTTTGCTTAAATACAAGTCGCAGTAGCTCTCTCTCTTATCGATTGTTACTTTTTAGGGTTCCGTACCCAAAGGGTAAAAACGGGACCCTATTACTGAGACTTCGCTGCCTGTCTGTCTGTCTGTCTGTCACCAGGTTGTATCTCACGCACCGTGAGAGCTAGAGAGTTGAAATTTTTCCAGATGATGTATTTCTGTTGCCGCTATAACAACAAATACTAAAATTAAAATAATTATAATAATTAAGGGGGGCTCCCATACAAAAAACGTGTTTTTTTTTGCTATTTTGGATTTATTTAAATAACTGTAACAGGCAAATACTTGAAATGCTCACAGAATATTTAATTAAATATTTACTTTAAAAGGAAAACACTAAAATAAAATAAAATTAGTATTTAAGGAGGGCTCCCATACAAAAAACCTATTTCTTTGCAGTTTTTTTTTTTTTGCTGTTTTGGGTCTATTTAAATATGTAATTGTAACAGTTAAATACTTGAAATGCTCACAGAATGTTTAATTAAATATCTACTTTAGAAATAAATAATTGTATTAAAATAAAATTAGTATTTAAGGGGGGCTCCCATACAAAAATTCTGATTTTTTGCAGTTTTTGGTACGGAACCCTTCGTGCGCGAGTCCGACTCGCACTTGGCAGGTTTATAATTATTTGTATTTCAGATTAAGTATTAGGTTTCTTTCTATTATTATTCTTCTTACATAATCGTCTACGCCGGCGGCGTCACCAGCGAATTAAGAAAAGAATTAATAGGTACAGTTTATTCGATAGGTAGGTTCAGCACAATACGTCTAACTTTGTTCCTTTTCGTACCAATCTTATTCCAAAGCAAAAATCCTAAGTTATAAATTATGTAAATTCACACAAACTTTGTTTCGAATTCAAGGTGATCCCTTTCAAATTTTAATCAGCTGCTCGCTCAAACTTTTTCTTGTTTTTTAAGGACAAAAGTTGGTAATTAGACGTGCAAGTTGGTAGTGTTGGCAAAACTTTGGTAACTCACTATTTGAACCTTTCAACTGCCGTGATCTTCATAAAATATAAGAAAGACATTAGAATATTCGCCTCGTTTCCTTCGCTGCATACTTTATAATATGAATAGATACCTATCTCATCCGCATTACTTAATTAGTTTCGAACATAAACTCGTGTTATATTTAAAAATGTCTTCTGTAATTGGTAATATTTATTTCTATGGCACTTTAATTATTAAGTGCCTTATTGGACTTAGAGAGTCTCTATCGAAGACTATCCCACAAGTTCAGTATCTTGTCAAATAGATATGCCTAATTAACTAAAGCCTGCAAGTCCAATAAGGGAAGAGAGATCTATCTCCAGGTAGATGTTATGCCCAGAGACCGAAGCACGCAGAGAGAAAGTACATTATTCTTCTGACATTGATCATTTGTGAACCCGTAAGTATTATCAAACCGCGTTTAGAAAGGGATTGAGCTCATAATGTCATTTTTGAACTAAATGCATAGTATGACATTGTCAGTGGTAGAGTATGCAGATAAAGTAAATTTTTATTTTGGTACAATGAACGTCTAAATCATGGAAAAAATATCAAATTATGTAGCGTTTTTCTATTGATTTCCGTTAGCATTACTCTAGATAACACTTCAGATCAAATAGTTCCTTTCTTAAACCTGTAGCGTTTTTAAACTATTTTAATTTTTTATTTTGTTTATGTATTTTTGAACAGCTACGGCAATTTGATAAAGCGAAATAATTTGGTTAGTGATAGATTTGTCAGATACCTATGACATTACAATTTTTGAATAAAAAAATTACAGTATTTACCGAGAATAGAGTTTAAAGATGCAAATCATATTCAGCTATTAATTCTATCCTACTAATATTATAGATGTGAAAGTTTGTGAGTATGTTTGGATGTTTGTTACTCTTTAACGCAAAAACTACTGAATGGATTTTCATGAAACTTTACAGTAATGTAGCTTTTACATCAGAATAGCACATAGGCTACAATTTATAACGATTTTGTTTGAGTTTTCCAAAATATGACGATAGGAAAAATAGTAGGATTCCGCAATTTTCAACGTAAAAAGCTATAAATTGGCATGCGCGCTGTGACTTACAAGATCTCTTCTGTGTTACCCCGAATTTAACGCGAGCGTAGCCGCGGGCAAAAGCTAGTTATCTATAAGGGTCTGCACTTATGAAGATTTCAAAAATTGGGTTATAATTATATTTAATCATTTATTAACTACAATTGTGCTAACGGTACTCTCGAATCCCTGTCTAATCGCGGTTCGATAATATATACAACCCGTAGAAAACTGAATCTCAAACCGGCGCAATGATCTACAGCGTAAAAGTATACGTTATGCCAATCCCGTGTGCGTGAGCAAATCTGCGTGAGACTAAAAACGCCCAAATGCCAGTCAGACATCGCTATAAAACTTACCACTCTCTTTGATACAGCAGTTAAAACCAGAGAGTGGACTCCACTCAGTGAAGTTCATCATTAAAAAGATAGAAGAATTAACTACGAGTGCGACCTCATGTAAAAAGTTAACAACGGTACCTCTGAAAGCCGGCCTTCAAAGTAGGTAGTTGTCACTACCTTATAATTATAATTATCACACGGGTAGATAATGGACACAAAACAGATTCCTACAGTAGTCAATTATGTGTAGTTAGCTACCTAAGAACTTCTCTTTTCGTACCTACGCAAGGTGGACGCCCTAAGGATGTCAATTATGGTGTATGCACGTTAAACTGTCGTGGTAGAAGAAGCCAGTGTGTCTAGTTGTGTGATTTATTAATAATGATGAATTAATTACTGTTATTTTAATTTTATTGTTTCTTATATGCATACTTAAGTTGCGACTATTTTGATTTGACATTGGCGTTTATACTAGACTAGCTTTTGCCCGCGGCTCCGCTCGCGTTCAATTCGGGGTATCACAGAAGAGATAGCACACATACCAATTTAATAGCTTTCTACATTGAAAACATCCACCCCTCACTTTAGGGAAACGGGGGTTTTCGAAGAGACAAAAAGTAGCCTATGTCACTCTCCAAAAGTAACCTATTTCACTCTCCATGCCCTAAACCTGAACTATCTCTACCTAAAAAATCACGTCAATCAATCGCTCCGTTTAGCTGTGAAAGACGGGCAAGCAAACAAACAAACAAACAGACTTTCACATTTATATATTGGTACGGATATATAAATTCTCATGTAGGCACCTATACCTGTTTACAATTGTTTAAAGTAGGTAAGCTAGTGGAAAATACAATCTACTTTCAGCGCATTTCATAGTAAGACACTAATTACAATTTCAAAGTTCCAATAGTTAAGTACTTTTCAAAATGGTGCAGATTCGTTCACAGGCTCGCGTCTCAAGCGGATGGCAATCGCGCTTGGGTTGGTCCCAAATATGCCGGGATATCGTGTCTGTGAGATGTGTCTATGAGTGCGTTGCTCGAGCACACTTTTGTGTACAGAATGACATCTGTACCTAACTATCTCTTCTGTGCTACGGATCTCAGTAAAAAAAAAAATAACTACTACATACTATAGTTGCATTCCATTTATATTCGTAATCTCACTAATTGCAGACCACGACAGCTAAATCAAAGCGCGTGCAGTTTGAGCCACGTCTCGCGCCTAGTGGTGCTCGAGACGAAAATCGTCACCTGTTGAAAATAATTAGGCAAAAAAATCTGTGCAAAAACAAAAATCCAGGTGCTGTAGTGCTTAACAGCTTTCTGTGTTGCCCACTTGACTCGAACGTGGATTTTTAGACGGGGTTTCGACGGGAATATTCGACGAACTATTTCGAATTTTGCCTGACGAATTTTCGAGTGGAAAACAAACCTCTTGATTCTGACGGGTTTTTCTGTTGGAGGTTATGGGCTTCGAGTTTTTTGGATTGCAGCGGAAAGTTATGAAACGTTTGGTAATAAAATTTATTTCATGTGTATGTAAGTTTTTTTAACTACATCCCTGCAGTTACATAATAGTTTAGCCATGGTTATACCTAAATAAACTCGTTGGCAAACTCAACGTCGAGGTGTCTAAATTTCCACACACTTCGACGTCGAGCTCGTCGACAAGTTTAGTTTGTTATGTTTGATATAGAATACCTATCACCGCTGCCTATTTTTAGGCACTTAAGTACGTACCTAAGTATTTTGGGAAGTTTATAAATAGGGCACCCATCTAGGTTAGGTAAATTCTTTCTCCATTTTTAGAAACTTTTGCATGGACGCACTATCGATTTTAAAGCCGTAGAAAATTTGTCTTCAGTTGTTCATACGAAAAGGAGTGTTCGTTTTGTCACCTTTAAGCATTCATATACCTACCTAAATAGCAAAATACCTATTAGCTACTTTAACCAGGTTCGGAATATAACAAAATAAACTGATGTCCGGAGTATTTGGTTCTGTAAGTTCGAGTGTAGGTAGATACTCGTATACTATTTAATTCGGCAAACAACTTAGCGCGATGTTAGGCCGGCCACATAATTATATACGGAATTCCGTTTCGGAATCTCGAATCGGACTGTCCGAACGCACTAAATCCATACGACATCTATGGACCAGCCACACACATTCGGAAAAATTCCGAACGGAAAGCTTCCGTCTGTATGTGGCTGGTATTTTTCGGAATGTGTGTGGCCGGCCTTAGAGAGAGAGTGAGAGAGAGAGAGTTATGCCTGGGGACGGAACTCCACAAAGAGAAAAGTGAAAGTAGTTTTTATGCAACAGATCATCGAAACTTTGTTAGGGCCATTACGATCGTCTAGTTCGGCTATTCGACAAATGTGGCTCTGGGGCGCTAGATACATCATTGAGAATGCAGGCGTGATAAATACATAATGTGTAGCTACTTACTTGGTATATCTAGAAAAAAAGAATTTGCAATTGTTTTTGTCAACGTTTGTAATACCTTAAGGTACTGTTACACATGCTCATTTCAAGCATGAAAGCATGCCTCTATTGAGCAGTTGCTACTTAATAGCATACTAGCTGGGTGACCGAGCTTTACTCGGATTATTTTTTGCATACATTGAAATACTGGTAATACAAGTTGTAAAACTAATATCACTTCATTTCATTTCGCTGATCAGATCAAATTAATCCACTCCCACTACTCAGTCATCATTATTTGACAGTTAAAAAAAATAAAAAAATAAAATAAAAAAAAGAAAGTCACACCCCAGGTTCGATCTCGGATTCTTCTGTTCAAAGAGCACA